>PVLC010010475.1:0-50294 GCA_004027655.1 Graphiurus murinus | reverse complement strand
TATTTCTTTAAAGCTCTGCCTACATTCTTTCTGAAAATTCTGTATTGTTTCTAGTATTAAAGCTCTGAATTGTTCTTCTGGTAGTCTCTGCCATTCTGGGTTGGTGAGATCTGTTATTGAGGGGTTGTGGTGGCTCATTGTTTCTTTGTTATTTCTCCTTCCCATGGTTTCCCTGTTCATCGATTTATATCTTTGCTGTCTTGCAAGTTTTCTTGTCCAATCTCTGTAGTTGAGGTTTAGGGGTGACAGGGTGTATTCAGAGATAGAGTTTGGGTGAGAGGTCGCCGTGATAGGTGCAGGGATAGGGTAAAGAAGGGGGTAAAGATTAGAGATGGTAGATATTGATATGTGACAGGGAAAAGAGGAAAAGAAAAGATAGGAGGTAAAGTATAGCAGAGAGGAATATGGGGGGGGGGCTTGTAAAACGGGTAAGGAGGGGGTTCAATGACCTAAGCGAGAGATAACAAAGCAAGTATTCATCCAAATAAACATAAACAAATCAAAGCAATAACAGAGTTTAGACAGATCAAAATTGAAAACTTAACACCAAAAGAGAATGAAAAAAACATAACAAAACAAAACTAAAAACCAGAACCAAAAAACAAAACAAAACAAAACAAAAAATAAAAACAAAAAAAAGAACAAAAAGCCCAAAATCTACGAATAGCCGTCACTAAAACCAACGCTCTGCTAGTTCATAAGTACCAAGCTTAAATTTTCACGTGTGTCTTTGGCGTTTTTAATTTATTTACTTATTTTAATTTGCTCTGTCAGTGCAGGCAGAGTTGCCCACTACTAGTTTATGTCTCTGGACTCTCCCCTGGGTCTGGCTGCATCTCTGATTCTGCTGTTTGCTTTAGCAGTCTAAAAGCCAGGCCTTTCCAGAGACCCTGTGTGCACTGGGTTCCTCCACCCTTCTGGCCCTGTCTAGGCTCTAGCAGGGCGGATGGCTGAGTCTATCCTTTGTTTTGTGAATCCCGCACCCTGCACTCGAGGTGCGCGTGACTCAACTTACATCTCCCTGTAGTTCGGCCTGTTCCTGTTCTGATGGCTGGTGGCGCAAATGGACAATGATGGTCTGTGTAGCTAGCAGGAAGTTGGTGGGAGGGGCTGGCATGCAGGCTCGGTTCTCTGCTGTTCGGCCTGTTCCACCTCCTGGACAGCTGGGGGCGCAGTCGGACAATGATGGTTTGGATAGCTGAGAGGAGGATGGTTGAGAGGCGCTGGCGGCTAAGATGGTGGCAGCCACACGCTGGGTCCCCCAAATCTCCCGATCTCCACTCAGGTGCTCCAAGTTCACGCCCAGGCTTCAAGCACTCCCTCTCTTCCCCCAGTCAAGAGGCTGGGCTCCCGGCCGATCTGCTTCAGGCTCACTTTTCCATCCCTGGAGCAGAGCGTGGAGGCTGACCTGCCTGTTCGGCCTTCCCGGGTTGCTGAGGGGCGCAGGCTGGTGATAGTCTGGCCAGATGGCAGGTAGCTGGTTGGGAAGGGCTAGCAGGGGGGATGGTGGGCTGCCGCTCCACGGCCCGCCGGCTCCGGCTGATTCGTCCTGCCCCTCCCGGACTCAGCTCCTCCGCTCCCGCCTCAGGCCCAGGCCTCCGCCAAGAAGCTGCATCCCACTTCAGGCTCTGGGCGGTCACGGTTCTGCGCTGAGGCGATGCGCCGGGACAGACCCCAGTCCCGCGGGTGCCCACGCTGAATGCCCCACGGTTCTGGTCTCCACCTGGGTGCGGCGCGGGGTGCCAGGGGTGCTGTGCCCCGGGCCTCGCCGTTCCCAGCGTCTGGGTGGCCCCCAAGGCTCCTGGTCCTACCCTTCCACAGCCTACCTCCTCAGTGCAGAGCCCGGCTGCTGCCTGCCCTGGCAGAGCCGGGCCGGCGGGGTCCTCGCGGATCACTGCGCGATGGCGTCTTTTCTTGTCCCCGCTCTGCTTTCTTGATCTTCTTTATTTGTTTGTGGTTCAAATTTCGCTTTTTTCCTTCTGTTGAAAAGATCTTTTTATGGTAAATTTAGATCCAAATCACCGCGTTTGTGAAAAGACAGTTCACTCAGTCGCCATCTTGGATCCTCCACCTATACTCTTGAGATTTCTCAGAACAGTAGTCTCTATATGGTAGGACATACATACATTACAATGGGGTGGGACTGAACCCATCTTCCACCTTTGTGTTCAGCAAGGGCATATTGGTAGTTTGAAGTCAGCCATGGCCACGGTGGGGGTATTTACACCACTGGGATTGGCAAACTACAGGCCAGGTCTTAATTTGTTTAGATGATTGCATATATTTATGGAATGCTGGGGAAACTGCAAATAATGAAGATTAAGCTTAAAAGTGAATTTGTCTGTAGCTTTAGCTTTTATGAACTACTAACAGAATATTCTTTAAGTTATCAAAAATTATGATTCCATTTAGCATAGCACAGAGCAAAGCACATATCACCATTGAATGAGGGATATTCTGACTTGCCTTCATTGTTACATTTTTGTCTTTGGAAACATTAGAACAGTGCCTGAAGTCTTTGATAACATGCTGAAAATATTAACCAAAACTCACATGAGGCACATGCTTTGCTTGTTGACTACAACCATAGGTTGGCTAAGGATACAAAAACTTGGCAAAAATCAGCTAGCTGGGCGTGGTGGCACACACTTGTAATCCCAGCATTTGGGAGGCTGAGACAGGAGGATCTGGGTTCGCGGCCAGCCTCAGCTACCTAGTGAGGCACTCCGCAACTTAGTGAGACCCTGTTTCAAAATAAAGAATAAAAAATAGGGCTGGGGGTATAGCTCAGAGGTACAATGCCTCTGAGTTCAATCCCCAGTACCGCAAAAAAGAAAAAAAAAAAAAAAAACTTGGCAAAAATCAGCCAAAGAATTGTGTGAAAAATCAAGCAACCACACACATGGAATTTGAAGAATCTTTATATTTTATTATTATTTTTAAAGTATATGCTACCTATTCTTTATATCGGCAACACGATAAGCATGTATGTGTATGTGTTGATACACACACATATTTTCCCCAGATAACTGATTATCAAAGATTTATCAGCTCAGTACACCTCTAGTTACATCACTTACTAGAAGCACGTGCATTTTGAAAAACATAAACAGAATAAAACCATTAAATAATGAAATGGCACCTCCCCTGGGAAGCTTTCCCAGGTTCCCTTGAGTTCCCCCTTTGGAGAACTCATAGCATGCTTATGTTGCTCCAGGTCGTAGCATTTGTCCTCGGTGCAGGGACTGTATCCAGTCATTTCTCCCAGGCTGCTGCCATGTACAGAGTAGCTTCTTGTCACAGGAATGACTCATGACTCAGTCAACTGGAGAATCAGAATGAGGGCCGGGCCTGGCACAAAGGCCCAGAGACCAGAGGCGTAGAGGCAAATGTAGGCAGAGCTGCCTCCTAACACTTGCTTCTGAGCCCAGGGGACCGGCAGCAATTTGAACTCGATTTAACTGTTATTCTGCAGCTGAGCTTGCTTTCTTTATGGATTGATTTCATCAACAGAATCCTCAGCTCTGAGATTGTAAATATGCACAGGCACATATTTGCGATCTAAATATGCACAAACAAAGATACGGCGAAGGCGCTGTCTTTGTGTCTCCTGCCCGCTTCCTTTTTTCGCTCTCATTTCTAGGGTCTAAAAGTTCCTCCGTAAATGAAGATATAATCGTGGGTTCTTGACAGGAAAAGGTCCTGGTGTCTGGTAGGATTTTCTTATCTCTCGCTGATGGGTAAACTGAAAAAACGCAAGAGGAATGCTCATCTTGCCCTCGGAGAGTCTGCACACAGCAGCCAACCGGGATAACCAAGACAGGGCATCGAGATAGGCTGAGAAATACGTACTTATGAGGGAAAAAAATAGATGTCTTCATTTTTCCATGCAAAGGCATCCTCTTAGCTTGGGGGTACAGGACTGCACAGGGGTGCTGAGCCTAGACGTAAAAGCTGGCCCAGCTGCAGGTTAACCACTGGCCTCGGCTTGGTGCACCCAGGACCTTCACCTCTACAATGAGGATTAGGATAGCACTGTGCTAGCCCCTCATAATAAGGATTTAATATATGAACTCTGAAAGCACATCCCCTGCACATACAGTGACTTGTGCATGGATGTTCATAACAGCTTCATATATAATAGTCGAATATTAAAAGTAAGCCAACTCTTCACCAATGCGGTAAATGGATAGATACGTTGTGGCCTATTCGTATAATGAAATACAACACAGCAACACAAAAGGAGAAACAGTCCACAAACACTACAGCATGGAACAAATCTCAATAAAACTGAGTGGAAATCAAGCCAAGTAAGAGCGCGTACCATATGATTTAATTTTTATACCATTCTAGGCCATGCAAATATAGAAAGAAATGTGGTTTCCTGGAGACCGAACTGGGGCTTAACAAGGCAGCGAATAAAAAGACACACAGGGAAACTTTTAGGGGGAAATGCATCTGTTTATGATCTTGGGTGTGGTGATGGTTCTGGGGCTGTATTTCCATGTAAAAATTTATCAGATTAAACACTTTCAATACATGAAGTCTAATAAATGCCAATCATTCCTCCATAGAGCTGTTAAAAACTATATGGATTGGGAGGCTGAGCCAGGGGGATCGCAGATTTGAGACCAGCCTCAGCAACTTAGTGAGACTGTTCCAAAATAAAATATAAAATAGGGCTGAGGGTACAACTCAGCGGTAGGAGGCCCCCCCCTCAGTTCAATCCCTAGTACCAAGCAGACAACAATAACAACTAAAAAAACTATTTGGAAGAAGAGCTGAAAATGTTCAGAACAGTCTCTGGTCTGTAGTGAAAGGTCTTTAGATGGTGACTGCCCATGATGAAGACACAGAGCTGAAGATAGTGGCAACGACAATATCCCTGCCTCCATCACTGCTGGGAGATACTGCCCCTTGCTCATACCCCCAAATGTCTACACTCCCTCCTCTCCCCGGCTCAGTCACTTGACCCAACTGAGGTCCATCTTAGATCTCACTCCTCTAAGCCCACAGACACTCCCTTCCCTGATGGCCCCTATCCCTGTAGCTCCAAACCTTTCTCTTCACTGTCTACCAGTTGGGAGCCTTGTAAGTTGACCTTTGCTTTGTTACTTTCTAACCTGGACAAGCTTCATTTTTCTAGTCTGTCAGCTAGGGATAGCAATAATGATGGTTGTCGTGGACACACTTGGAGGAGCTAGTGTAGACTAAGCACCCAGGCTCACAGAAGACACATTCGATTTGATACACGGTACCTCCATGCCTTCGGTCCCATCTTATACTGAGGGGCTGATTAGGGACTGTTAAGCACGCCAGGCTCACTGTCTGCTTGTGGATCATGCATGTCTCACGGACTCCCATTGAACTGGTGGTCAGGTGTAATTATACATCATAATGAGGTATAGAGTAACAGGAACATGCATGCACCCCTATACACTGTTGGGGGGACTGCAAATTTGTACAGCTGCTAAGGAGAATAGTATAGAGGTTCCTCAGAAGACGGGAATGGATCCATCATATGATCTAGCTATACTACACCTGGGTATCTTTCCAAAGGAATTGAAATCAGAATGTTATAGCGATACATGCATATCCATGTTAATAGATTCTGGATTCTTGAGCCAGAATTCCCAAACTCTATCTCACCCAATTACTCATCTTTTTAAGAGTAGTCAACATGAAGAGATTGTAAGCATGGCTACTCACCAGGCAGCCCTGGTATGAGCTCTGGGTGATTCTTTGATAAATAAGACCATGAAGAAACAAACAAATAAATGTTAGTTCCTATTATTACTACTATTTGAGCACATAAAGACTATCATGAGAGGACATGAGCAAGAAGTATGTAACACCGGATGGAGTCGAGATTTGAGAGGAATTCATTTTAATCACCTTAGCAATTCCTTTGGAGCTGCATGTATAGAACTATCGCTATTCTGGATTTTTCCTTATTTTAGCTGCATCTTGGAAGTTATCACGATTACTCAAGTGTATGCCCCTGAATACTTGTGAATTGAGTCATTTGCAGAGGTCCTAGGGAGACAACTCTTTTGTCACATGTCAAGAGTCAACCATTTGACCCAATCTCCCTTCTCTGGGAGCACCTACCATGTCCCACAATGCTTTAGAATCAGTGTCAGTAGTTCTGTGGTCAGGTTCTTCAATGGCCCGGATGGAACTCCCACAGGGCTGCACACTGGGACTCTGTCAGGAACTAGCTGTCTCGCTGCCAACTTTGGCCCTGAGCTATCTCTTACTCAAATTGTGCCATTTTTCCACTATAAAGACACTTCCTAGCCAGAGAAAAATTGAACCTAAATAGCAGCAGGGTGACTGAGCCTTCCCCATGTCAGGACTCTCTCTCTTCTCTCTTCAACTTTCTCTGAGGAGCTCTTATTCCGATTTAGCCTTATTGTCAAGCCCTGACACCTTCTGGAATGCAGCCTCTGTGGTAGATTGATGTGTTAATCAAATACAATAAATCACCTCTTTACACTCTCACCCTTGTCCATATAACTTTGCAGGGCCTTCCTGAATTTTCCACTCTGGGCTCAGCCACTTAACATGCTTTGGCTAATGGGGTACCAGCAAGTAGAATACAGCCAGCTGTGGTACACACCTGTAATCCCAGTACTTGGGAGGACAGCCTCAGCAATGTACCGAGACTTTCAGCAACCTAGTGAGACCCTGTTTCAAAATAAAAATTAAAATAGGGCTGGCTTAAAAATAAAATAGTGTAGCTTAGAGATAGAATGTCTCTAGGTTCAAAACCCAGTACAAAAAAAAAAGAAAGAAAGAAAAGAATGCAAGCTCTTGTTGTACCTCTGCAACTGCCAGGTACACATTTCTTAGCCAGCCCCCTGGATGAAAGGCATTTCATCTTCCCGACCAAGATCAACCAATAGCCATACAATCTTTCAATAGGCAAATACATCCAGATACAGTGACCAGAGTCAATCAGCCAGTCTGCCTCCAACCCCAGATACACATGGCATGAAAAGTCCAGCCAAGACCAGCTCAACTCTACAGATCTACAGGCCATCCAAAGATTTCTTTCATATGGCAATGGCACTGCATGGTTGTCTGTTGCTCAGCACTGTTGGGGTGATAAGTAACTAATATAGCCCCCCTACATGAAACTATGTCTAAAAGATGTGAGAAGGCAACATGTAGGGAACCCACTCCATTCCTATCAGCCCCTCCCATCTAAGCTTCAAATAATGAACAAAGCATGGTGAGGGACATTCAATGCCTTTGACCCAATTGTTTTCAAGAGTCCCATAACCTCAGTCCACAAAGAGCAGAAGCCTGAACATAAAAAAAAAAAAATAAATTATCCAATTCCACAAATAGACTCAATTGCTGGCCACAGAGACAACAGCACTCAGCTTGACACTAATACACTCAAAATGGATGGCTTGTCTATTCTGTCACCAAGAACAATTTGACCATCGCAAGCCTGCTTTTGAAATCTTGGGAGAATTACAACTTTCTCTGCAGCTTGGATTTTTTTTTTTTTTTTTTTTTTTTTTTGCTTTTGCAAGAGAGCTATTTTAAATACCCCCAAACTTGTGTGGGAGTACCAACCGGCCACATTTAATTGGCCAGATTGTTAGCCTCAGCGAGGCGGCACTCTTCAGAAAATTAAACATAGACGTGATTGTTACACTGCCCCGTTATTGTGGCTATAGAATGGCAAACCAATCTGTTAAAACCGAAAAAAATCCAGCCGCTCAATTATCTGTCAGGCTTACACAGCTAAATACTCCATAAGCAGATTTTTTTTTCATACTTAGCTAAGGAGTATTTTGATTGAATATATTGCTTGCTTGGCTTTGTGCACGGCTGAGACTCAAGGTCTTGCTAGCGGTCTGTCGGTTCCTTAGGAAAAGGCTGATCTTACAAAGAGAGACCCTCATTCATGAGATCCAGTAACCTACAAGCATTTATTGCACACCTACTTGGTGCTAGTAGCTGCATGAAGTGCTGTGAAGAAGGAAAAGTTAAATAGTAATCAGTTAAACACCTAGCCCAGGATGAGGCTAGAGGAGAAGCTAGGGTTATGACTTCAAGCAACGACTCCCTACCAGGGGCAAGTTTTGATTGTCCCCATCAGAGGACAGTTGCTAATATCTGGACATCTCTTTTATACTCATAACTGGGTACTATTGAATCTAGAGGGCAGAGGCCAGGCATGCTGCTAAACAGTGCACATGGCAGCCCTTGGAACTAAGGAGTACCCAGCCCAACGTGTCAAGAGTGTGGAAGTTGAAAATCCATGTTCCAAAGCCATACATGTCTTTTGTTTGGGTTTTTGTTGTTTGTTTATTTGTTTTGTAGTACTAGGGATTGAACCCAGGAGTGTTCTATCTCTGAGCTCACCTCTAGTCCTATTTTTTTCTGAAACAGGGTCTCCCAAGTTGCTGAGGGCCTTGCCAAGTTGCGATACGGGCCTTGCCAAGTTGCGATACTGGCCTTGAACCTGTGATCCTCCTGTCTCAGCCTCCCAAGTACTGAGATTGAGCAGGCATGTGCCGCCATGCCCAGCTTGAACTAACTTTTTTTAAGAGTAAAGCCGGTGTCTCATCCATCACTGTATCTTCTGCATCAGAGTGGAGCCCAGCCCAGGCAGGCAGGTGCTGGGTGGATGGGTGGATCTATAGCCTGGGCATGATATCAACGGATATCTACAATGGGCATTGAATGTGTTGTGTAAGGCATGACAAATTAATCTGATGGTGATATTATCCACTAGAGCTTAGGTGACTCCAATGAGGAAAAGGATCTGGTAATTTCATCATGAGTTCTTGGGATTCTGGTGATGAATTTGGCCCTTCAGAAGACCCCACACCTCTGAGCCAATCCTCTTTTCTGGTTCCTCTTTCAACTCTAGTAAAATGTGGTAGGCTGTTCCTGAAACCCTTCCTGGCCTGAAATGAAGATAATCTGTCTTCTTTTATTTCTTAACCACTGGAAATGAGAGTGAATCCGTCATACCTAACATCCTGTGGATTCATTTGGCCAATTATTCTACTTTGGGCCTGAACTCATCCCGAGTAATGTACAATCTGCTTTAGATGTTAATTTTTAATGGTGTGATTTTGGCTTGTCCTTCAAACGCGTTGAGTGGAAACACTGATTTATTTTTATCCCTTTCATCACTGCCAGGGAACAGAACGCGTTACTCAAGAATAGATTCTCTTGCCTTTGCTCCCCTTCCACAAGAGTTTATGAAGATAAATGCCGGAGGGTCAATCTTCTCGCTAGCAGACTGGCTGTGTGCCCTAGTGATGAACAGGGACTGGGCCAGTGCCATGGCAGGAGACATCTCAAAGCCAACAGGAGCCTGTGCCTCCATTTTGGGGAGACATAAGAGGAGGATCTGTGGTGAGATGGTCCCAGCTGCATGTGGGGTCCAGGATAGAATCCAGGTAAGAGACTGAAAACCACTGGCCTGTCTATGTCTGCATTGGATCCTATGGTCCTTGGAACAGAGACCAGGATCTATGGAAATACGTTTTTCCTATCCATCTTAAATTTTGGTTCCTCATTAGAAATCCTCCCAGGAGAATCACATATTGGAGCAAACGTTTGTAAAACCTTTCCTCTTAAAGACTCAGATGAAATGTATGAGTTTTGCTAGCACCGATCTGTCCATCCAGGTTCAGCAATTCAATCGTCTGCCTGGCCCCTGAGACTGTGTGCTGTACTTAAATAGTACGGTGTTTGGAAAGCCACCAAACAACTGTCACCACGACTGCCCTGATGAGCCAGATAGACTTGGCCAAAGTTAAAAGAGGTGGAAAGAAAGGGCCCTTTGTTTGCTCAACAAACACCTCCCATGTCAGGCACCACGCCAGACAGAGCTGATACCAAGCTCACGCAGATACATCCACCGCTTTCAAGTTGCTTCCAGTCCACTGTGGGGGAGAGGTGGAAGTTTGTTTTGGTTTTGAGCCACCCTTTCTCTCCACAATTCTTTAAAATCTAAAGAGAGATGCGGATCTCTTTGACTATGTCCTTCCTTTCTTCTCTTTTGAGCGGCTTTTACATATCCAACTCATCTTCAAATTCCTAGTATCAGCCTTGAAAAAGCACAGATTAGAAGTGTGGAGGTAGTTAGGTGCCAACATTTCTGTTCCTTCACAGGTCACTGTCAATCAAGGTCAGGATTCTCTTGTTCTTTTCTCTTACACTCATTGCTTTATGTGGTAATATTGCTGCAGGAACTCCAGACATCATGACTACAGGATATAGAAAGAAAAGGGAGAGGTAAAAGGCGGATGGTCCATTCTGATGGACTCTGCCTCTTCCATAAAAAATGCAAAAGCTTTCTGGAAAGCCTGACCCTACTAGTTTGGATTTATATCTAATTGTCCAGAATGCTGATGCATGGCTACCTCTAACTGGAAGTGAAACAAAAGGGAGGGATGTGGATGGGGGTCCATCTAGCCAAGCAAAAGAGCCTGCCCAGGAGTGCATCTGAGAGACATTGCTGAAGAAGTAGATACTCAGAAGGACTCCCACTTTGGGAGACTTTATTTTATTTTTTATTTTTATTTTTTTGCAATGACTGCTACTAAAGCATAGGCAGTTCTTGAAATCAGAACTTTGCAAAACTACAAATGTCTTGAATATCTCCCATTGTTATCAAAGTGAATCATTTCATCCACTCTATGGGATAAATGTAGTTATTAGCCCCACTTCATAGGCAAAGAAACCAGGATACAGAGAGACGTAGTGACGAATCCACAGTCATATAGCCAGAAAGGGCGGGGTCTTCTCCATCCTTGACTCTGCACTTGAGTATGAATGTGTGGTAAAACCCACTGAAGCATGATGTGCGCGCAGACATACCAAACACTGGTGGAGAAAGGGGTGACTTCAGGGTAGCAGGTTTAGCCCATGGACACATTTGCAGAGCAAATAAGCTTTGAGCCAAGAATTCCAGGATCTTTGAAAGACAGATTCATTTATTCTCCAGTCAAAAATGAGCATCTCCTAGACTCCATCTCTGCGCTAAAGATACAGATGAGAAAGATGAGGCTCCTTTTTGCAAGTAGATCATGGCTGGATAGAGAAATGAACCTGTGATGGTGTAGACGAGGGAGGCACAGGTGTCACCTGAGCCCATGGAGGTGGTCTTTACCCTAAGTTTTCAGCTAGTGAACTCTGAGGCAGAGATCCAGGAGCAACAGATTCCTCTGGATGTGTAAATCCAGAGAGTAAGGGGGAAAAAAGGGAAGAAGTGTAAGGGGGGAAAAAGTAACAGAATACAGTGCAGTCCTGTACCAGTCAGAGTCTCAGACAGCCATCACAGGCTGTGGTCAGCTGCAGAAGGACTCCTGAAGGTATCTACATCCTAATCCTTAGAACTCGTGAATATCTGGCCTTACGTAGCATAAGGGATTTGCCCGTGTGATTAAGGTAAGTGTCTGGAGATGGGGAGAAGGTCAAAGGCTGTTTGGGTGGCCCAATGGCATCGCAAGGGTCCTTATAAAAGGACCTGGTGTGTACACACACACACGTATATATTTATATTTTAATGATTGTAAATTGAATTAGCCCTCAGATTATAATCCTGAATCCAGCAGTAAAAGGATTCCTGGATTTTTTTGGTGGTAGTGGTACTGGGGATTGAACCCAGGGGCATTCTACCCTCGAGCTACATCCTCATCCTGTTTTATTTTGACAAGGCCTCACTAAGTTACTGAGGCTGGCCTCAACCTCAGTGATTTTCCTGTCTCAGCTCGAAAGTACAGGGATTACAGGCATGCGGCTGAATTCCCTTTCTTTGGCACATTAACTATCAAGTCTTTGTATAACGCTAACCAGACCAGCAGTTATTCCTAACATTAGGAAATGACATCCACTTTTCTTTTGCCTTGGAAGTTTCTTTACTTTGAAGCTTTTTTAACCTTTGGGATCACTATGAATAACAATAATGAGATGTTGATTCCTAGTTTCTCTTGTTTTATTTGTCTTTATGGAGTATACTTGTCTTATCTGAGTCAGATAAGGAGATGTAAGAACAAACATGAGTGGTTGGAGAGATGTACGGACGAGGTTATAAACCAATGAATACAGGCAGAATTTAGAAGCTATCAAAAGGAATACAAGTCTGCCAACTCATTCTATATTTCAATCCTCCAGAATTATAAGAAAATAAATTTGCATTACTTTATGCCACTGAGTTTATGGTAATTTGTTACTGTGAGGTAGGAATGTAATACAAGGTCTCTTAGGTGGCATGCTCACTGGGAACTTACGATACAAGGAGTTGATGGCAGAGAGCTCATAGAGAGAAAGGAAAGCATGAACGTATCTCTCCACTCACTGCCGCATGTCTGCCATCCCCATGTGTCAACCTATACTTCATAGGGAGTTCACTCCCCCACCCTCCAGTGCTCCATTTCCAGCCCATTGGTAGCCCCTCCTCAGAGATCCCTATCTCAGGACTCACAGGGTGCTCCTGCTCATCTGGAAGCAGAAGAACAAGCATGGGATAAAGGTGCTGACTACAGAGAAAGAACAGAAGAAGTGGTCAGGGGAATCTGGGAAGTGACAAGGATTTGTCCAATACTGAGTGACCAGTGACCGACTCTCCCTAGGGAGAAAACCATCCAAATACTTGTTTGGATCCTTCTATGAACCAGGTGTGTTAGTCAGCTTTTACATCACTATGAGCCAGGTACCTTACGATAACAACCTAGAAGAGGAAAAGTTTATTGGGCTCATGGTTTTGGTTCGCATGCTCCAAGAAATAATATGATAGCAGAAACAATATGATAGCAGGGTGTGGCAGAGGAAAGCTGTCCAGCAGCCAGGTAGCAGAGAGAGAGAGTCAGAGGATGGGACCAGGGACTGATGTCATCCTCAAGACCACACCCCCAGTGATCTACTCCAGCCATGACTCAGTAAATCCATTCAAATCATTAATCCACTGATAGATTTACCCACTGATGTGAGTAGATCCCTGATTCAATTACTTCACCTCTGAACATTCTTGCACTGTCAATACATGAGCTTTTCCAGAGACAATCTATATTCCAAACATAATACCTGGTATCATCTCTAAGGAAAAAAAAAATTGTCTTTGTCTGTGTACCATCAAATCCCTGAATTCTATTTTCTTGTGAAACCACCTTTCCAAATCCCATCCATGTCCTCAGTGGGCTGAAAACCCCTGGCTCTCTCCACATACAAGGAACTGGAATTGGCTTCAGAAAGGGATGTGGCATGTACTTGGTGAGTTGGAGCATAGAACTCCTCACCACTCAGCTGACCCATGGACTGGCACAGCCCCAAGCCTGGCCAATCATCACTTTATGTCTCTCTGGTCACAGCAATCGGTTTGGGGCACATGGTAGACCTAGCCGGTTCAGGGGTCTCAGGTCTGAATCATGTTAGGATTATAGGGAATACTTCATCTTCTTTTATCCAACTGGTCTTGGAAATGAGGGCAGTTGAGCCTAGAATTTCCCAGGGCTATCACATGGAGAGGGCTTAACTCAGCACTGAGGCAGAGTGAAAGGGAGGAAAAGAGAGATCCTAGGCTCTCCTGTCAGCCTTCCTGACCCAACACCACTTGAATATGAATGAACTTTACATCTCCTCGATGCAGTACATTTCCTTTTGTAACGTAAGTCAGTATCTGTCATTGGAAAGAGTCTCAATATAACACCTCCTCCTTGGGGGCCCATTTTTACTTGCTACCTACAGGAAGCCCCTCATTGTGAATTTAGATGCTTCTAGAGATGGTAGTTAGGAAAGCCAGACATGACTCAGAGAGGCAGTGATCCCAAGTTCCTTGAAGACTCACAGGTCCTTAGGATTACCCTACCTAGACCTTAACACAGCCCCTGAATCCACTGTCCCTGAATCCTCGGGAAGTTATTCTTTGTTCAGTTACACTGTCTTTTATAGAACAGGGACACAGCATAAAATCCATTTCTTGGGGCGTGAATGACTCAGTTGTAGATTAGATGGATGGCTGACCTGCTTGCCCTGCCCAGCCCCTGATGCAGTGATTCTAGTGATTAGACATGGTGACTCCAGTCTCCGTGAAATAGAAAATTGCTGCCGATTGTCAAGCAATAAGTCTGGCCCCGGCCGAATTCAACCTACCTATGGTCTCAAGCATGAAGGCATCTTGCCACCCTGCGGCCCCTGTTCCAAAACCAAGACACACCTCTCAGGAATAAAGAAAAGGCCATTTTCAAGGCAGTAATTGCATAATATATGAAAAAGAACAGAGAGAGACCCTCGAGCTCCATTACTTTGAAGGGTCTGTCACTGTTTTCATTACAGACCATTTTCTGCAGGATTTACCTTTGGCCATGAAGCAGGATGACAGCTGTGGCTCGGCACCCACAGGCCCATCTCAGCAGAGTCCTGAAGAGCTTGATGTAGTTGGAATTGTTGGGCCACCTTCATGTGCAGGACTTGCAAACTGAATTAAGCCCAAGTTTTGGGTTTCTGGCATTTTTGTGACAGCTTTTATTCTGAGCATCCTCAGTAGCTCACCTAAAAATGATGCTTTTCTGATGGGCTGAACTATCTGAGGCTTGGGAGAAAAACACGGGAGTCATTTTTTTCATACTTTTTAATAGACTATCTTGAGGAGGATTGGAGGGGGGAGGGAAGGTTTATAGTTGAGATTCATGAATAAAGTTCATGCTTCTTTTCAAGTAAAAAAAAATATTTCATGTAAGCTCAAGCATCATGTAAGAGTTATCTTCTATCTTATCCCTCTTTGTGGTTCTTTCATTACCCTTCTCCTTTTCCAGCCTCAAGTGTGAGCTCTGGGTCCTCCTGGGGACAGAGGGACATGATCCACAATTCCCCCAGCCCCACACAGGTCACCTGTCCTCTTGGAAAGTGTAATGAGAGTCCTAGAGCCTATATTTTGACACTGTAAAGTTAAGTCCTGCAGATTAAGACCAAAAGGAACTCAACAAACATCTCCAAGGTCCTCCAAGATCTAGTCCAGAGCTGGTGGTCAGTGAGTGCCTAGATTCTAGATCAGACACTAAAATCCAATCACCTACTGCTAGATTCAGATGCGGTGAGAGAAAGGTAGGAAGTCAACCTAAAAAAGTTCTTCCCTCAATTTTCTCTCCTGGGCACTAACAGAATAACCTATAAGTCTCCTCTATAGACTGTGTCCTTGAAGAGGAACAAGTATGTCCTCAGCCCCCAGAGATGTCACATCACTGTCTTTATCATCACCCACATCTTCAGCATTTGTTCTTCCAGCATCAATTTCCCCGATAGCATTCATGGAAAGCTTAGCTCAAGGTGGGCCCCATGCCACCTGCGGCTGGTCGTGCTCTAGCTGACCCCCACTATGAGCTTCTGCTGTGTGCTGTTTTATCCCCATTTGCCATTGAGGAGACCAAGGCTTGAAAAGGCAAGGTGCTATGTTGGGCAGACAAGACAGACTGGCTGTTTTAATCAGCATTTTCACTACTGTGACTAGAAATACCTGACAAACACAGCTTAGAGGAAGGAAGATTTATTTGCTCACAGTCCTGGAGATTTCAGGGGTTCAGCCCATGTTAGGCTGGGTGAAGTCTGTGAAGCTCAAGGCATGGTGGAGGGAAGCAGAGAGACAATGGGCAAAGGGACTCCGCTCTCATGTCTTGGAGACCAGAAGCAGAGAGAGAGAGAGAGAGAGAGAAGGAGGTACATATATTCAGTCCTCAAGGCTACACCCCCAGGGACCCTTCCTCATCAATCAAGCCCTGACTCCAACATGGCTGTATTATCAACAACAGGAGGTCTGTGGGACAGTCTAAACCCAAACCATCACACTGGCCCAATGCTCCTGTCCTGGTCCACCACAGGACACTACCTATCAACTACATGATGTCAGAGCACGGGCTCTCCAGAAGCCACCTCAGAGCTCGGCAGGTCTATTAGGAGGAGTACTTGGAATCAACACCTGTGGAAGGGGAAGAAAATGGGCAGAGGGAGAAGGTGGGGTCCCATACAAGCTCTATAACCACCTGGACTCATCCTATAGGATGCTCTGCAGCTAAGAGTCTCAGATTGTCCTGCCTCAGCCAGAATGGCTGGACTTTTACATCCCATCTTCATTTCCTGTTGCTGCTGTAACAGATTATCACAAATGTGGTAGCTTAAAGCAACTCATGGTTCTGTAATCCAAAAATAGAGAATAAGTCTCACTGGGCTAATGTCAAGGTCTCCTCTCTGTATTTCCTCTAGTCTCCAGGGGAGGCTCAATGAACCTGGCTTCTCCAGCTCCTAGAGGATGCCTGCACATCTTGGCTTGTGGTCTTTTCCTCAGTCTTCAAACCACATCACTATACCCTCTGCTTCTGTTACTACAGCTCCTTTTCTGCCTGTGCCTCCCCCTCTTAGGTAAATCCTTGAGATGGCATTGCTCCCTGAGATAACCCATGGCAATCTCCCCATCTTAAAGTCTTAACATAATTACATCTGCAAAGATCCTTTTGCCATGTAAAATAGCATCTTCACTGTCCTTGAGAGGCTGAGACAGGAGTATTGCAGGTTTGAGGACAGTCTTAGCAACTAAGCGAGACCCTGTTTCAAAATAAAAACAGGGTAGCTTGGAGGTAGAAGGCCCTTAGGTACAATTCCCAATATATATAAACAACAACAACAAAAAGTAGCATATTTACAAGTGCCAGAAATTAGCACATGAGCATTACAGGGACCCTCCCTCGCGTGGCTTGGCTTGGCTTGCCACATAACCCACTGTCTGTGGCCTCCTGAGGCTGTCCTTGTAGGCGACTGAGCATCAGAAGGCTATCTTTTGAACACATCAGGAGCCAGTAATCCAGAGCGGCCCAAGGAGCATGTTCATCCCATGTCCAGGAAGTTCAGGTGCAGCCTGGCCCAGACCATCCACCTTTGCTGGGAAGATTGGCATTACCCGGTCTTTGCACCCCAGCACCAGGTTCCATTTCTGACTCAGTTACTGGGGTCTGCATTTATCGCCCTCTCCTGTGAATCATAGTGCTCTGATTTTATATTTATGACCAACTGTTTGAAGTACCTCTCAAGTGTCTGACCACAGCTCGATTGTCTGTTATTGCAATCATCATCTGTCTCTTTGTATTCAGAGAAGAACGTAGACCAGGAAACACACCAGCCTGCTTTAGGCTTGAGCAGTTGTGTTTTGGGGCGTTCCTCCCCCTGCTGGGAATGTGTTATGCTCAAGCATATTTCCACCCATCTGCAGCCATGCCATATTGCAGGTAACTGTGAACAAAACAAGCAATAAAACTGCAAAGGGGCTGCTGCCTCTCTGTGCACGTGGACGCTCAGTTACCTGTGCCAACAGCGTGGGCTCCTCTCTGGAGGTCACCCCCGACTCCTGAGCAGCAGCTGGGACCTGGAGGCCCAGGGGGAAGTGGAGAGGAAGTGAGAAATGACTGAGAGCCACTTTTCACAGACTTGAGGCCCCCTCTGCTGCCCCTGCCCTCTGAGGAATCCTTCCCTAAGGATGCACATCTTGCATCCTTAGAATAGTGATGAATGGTGAATGCCACTCTGCCATGATTTTGCCTGTCCTCCCTCCTCTTCTTATGTCCTCCTTTTCCCCTTCCTCCTCCTCCTCTATCTTCTTAATCTTCGTCTTCTTCATCTTTTTCTTCTTTGGAACTGGGCATTGAACCCAGGGCCAGTCTACTTCTGAGATAGACTCCCAGCCCTTTTTATTTTTTGTTTTGTAACAGGGTCTCTGAGAGTCTTGTTAAGTTGCTGAGGCTGGCTTCGAACCTACAATCCTCCTGTCTTAGCCTCCCAAGTATTGGAATTATAGGCATCACCACTACTCAACCCCTTCCTGCCTTTCAATGGGGAAGTGCCAACCTGTCACTCCATGTGATCCAGTGGCATGGGGGCAGTGTCAGTAGGGACACCTCACCTGCCTGCCTGCTCAGTGTAGACTGCCAGAGATCTGGGAGTCTGGAAATTCCTGTTAGAGCCTCCCAATCAATCAATCAATCAATCAATCAATCACTTAATCAATCTCACTCTCTCTCTCCTTATTCCTGTCTCATTCTTTCTCTCAACCTGCCCTCACTGTTTTCTAAAGTGCTAGGATGTAAGTCTGAGGCTGTTTATGGTCACAATATCTGTCTGCTCAGGAGATGGAGCAAGCTGGGACCCTGGAGACTACTGAACCCCTGGACCCAATCGTGCCCGGAGGCAGCACTACATCTCTCTTGGTTATACAAGCCATCTGCTCCTTGAGACGTAAGTTGTTTTTCACAGGTTCTGCCATGTGATGTCAAAGTGGCTTATGTCTTCTGCATCTCCCTCTAGATCCTCTTCAGCACCTCCTGCTCCACTTGCTCCACAGTCATTCCGGCAGTGTCTTGCTTTCCCAGGTCCGTGATCCCCCAACCCTGCGGCCTTTCCCCACCCAGGTCTCTTTTCCAAAGTCCTGCCTCCCAGGCCTCTGCATATCCTTGAAGTCTCTCTCTCCTCCACGTGGCCCCTTCTCACTGCCGCCCCTGTGTTCTGGTCTGGGCGACTCCCTCATGGTAAGGCAGTAGTGTCATGCATCTACCTGCCCCCCACACTCCCCGAAGCCCCTTCCCCTGCACTGATGGCATCGGGCCCAGCTCCATGCAGAAGACCCTGGTGGTCCCCTGGAGTGCGTCTTTAGGCTCCACCCATCCTTGCTTGGCCTCCGATTGAATTGGAGCACACATAAACTTAGATTTTTAGTGCCAGACCAAAACTCATCTTTCAACTGCTGCTCCTTGACTGTGTAGCTTTGATCAAGTTGCTAACCCTCTCTGATCCAAGTATCCTCATTTTTAAAATGGAGAGAAAAGAACCTACTTTGAAAGTGAAGGGTCTTATATGTTTTCTCTTATGTGTGGACGCTAGACAGAAACCGGGAAACAAAAGGGACTTGAGATAAATGAGGAGAGAAATCAATAGAATAGTGTGCAGGAATTTGGGGAGGGGAAACAAGAGACTTGATGAAGAAAACCGGCCAAGAAATGCTATGTCCATACATGAAGTTATCAATGCTAATTTAAATGATATGTACAGGGAGGCCAAGGAGCAGAATGGGGTCTGGAAGGCCGCATGTCAATTGCTGTGTGCGTGTCTGTTCCACGCTAAACCTCATTATAATGTGTAACTACAATGCACCAATGAAGGTATATTTTTTAAAAAGAACCTACACTGTATGGCAGTAGTGAAAATTAAACGAGTTACTATAGGTAAAATGCTAACACAGAGATTGAAGCAGCAGCAATATCCAACCTTTCATTCAACAAATAATTACTGAGCACTTAGTAAGGATTTATTTAGATGCTGTTCTTATGACTACACACACACACACACCTGCACACACACAGAAGTAGAGTTCAGCCCGCACCTATGAACGCCTTCATTCACTGATTCAGCAAGCTAGTGCTAGTGCTTCCTGCACCCCAGGGTAATGCTGGACACCAGCAAGAGTGTGGAGAACAAGCGGAGACCCCTGACTTCAAGGAACCCCCACCCAGCAGGGAGACGGACAGCAGACATGTAAAAGACCAATTCCAGTGTCACCAGATACCCCCAATGGAGCTTCTGGGCACCTTGGTCTCCAACATTCTCTGAATTTTTTCTTAAAGCACTTTTTCTTCTCTGGAAATAAAAACAAGAAGCCCCATGAAACAGAGCCAGGAGGGCTAACCAAATCGCCCTCCATCACCTACAACCCACTCAGGATCCTCCCGGCATGCCGCCCAGGGAGCGCACGCCTGAGCCACTGCAGGACGGTGGGCTGAGAATGCACAGGATGACTGCGCTGGTAGAGATGGGAATCTGCAGAATGACTTCCTGCAGCGCAGCTTTCTCTGAAATCCCTTCATCATCCTTCATCAGTACCCGGTCCTTCGAGGGGCCTGGACTTCAGCCACGCTCTCCAGAGAGAGGAGGCCAGCCCCAGTAAGCCTCCTGCCCCCCAGGCACTTCCAGCCCCATAGGCTGGGGGGTTTGCAGAAAGGTGCCTGCAGAGGGTGCTCTGGGAACTGGGGCTCTGGAAAGGGGAAATCAGACAAATAAGGCAGCTTCCAGAACCTTCTGGGAGCAGGGCAGGTGGCTGGAGAGGCTTTCTCAGTGTTGGCACCACTGACATCTTGGGGGCAGAGCATCCTTTGTTTGGGGCTGTCCTGTGCACTACAGATGTTGGGCTGCATCCTTGGCCTCCCTCTATGATCCCAGTGGTACCTTCCCCAGTTATGACAGCCAAACACATGTCTGCTCAATGTCCCTGGGTGGCCAGATCATCCCTGGTCTATAGCCAGTGCTTCCTGGAGGGAAAAGAGAGTGTGCAGAGAAAGCCCAAATGCAGGGAGATTTTAGAGCAAAGAAAGAGCAATGTTTAATAGTACATCTAGCAGTGTGAGAAGAACAAGGCAGGTACAGAACTCCACCCTAGCATCCAAAGATAGCAGAAATGTGGGCTCTGCCAAATGAATGGTTATCCTCTCAGTGATGCAGTGGGGGTCGGTAGTCAGAAGAAGGAAGGTCACAGTCATCAGAACTGGTCTACAAACACCACCCAACTCCTCCGATTCCAAAGTGGCAGTGGGCTTGAGCCAGTCACTGACCTTTCAGGCTACAGGCCTTATTATTCTCTGCCAAAGGAGGAAGTTAGACTGGTCCAGGAATGGAAGGTGGTTGTTAAGGATTGCTCCCCTAAGCTGAGCCTGGTGGCTCATGCTTGTAATCCCAGTACTTGGGAGGCTGAGACAGGAGGATCACAGGTTTGAGGTCAGCCTCAGCAACTTAGCAAGGCCCTCAGCAACTTAGTAAGACCCTATTTCAAAACAAAGAATAAAATAGGGCTGGAGGTACAGCTCAGAAGTAGAACACCAATCCCCGGTGCCACATACAAACAAACAAAAAAATCATTCTCCTGTCACTACCAGACCTGTGGCAGACATCACTAGTCAACCCCTGCACATTTTTGTCTTGTGCTTGAACTGGGCTTCAACCCCCCCTTTCATATACAGCTCCTAAAAGCTACCGTAGCCCCCCTCATTGGCTGCTGTTGTCACATGACATCAGCAGTGTTTACTATCCTCAGGGCAGTCATTAATTTTCAAACCTAATTCCAGGGCCTTCTAGAGAGACTCCCAGGGTCACTGCAGGGAGACAGAAACAGGGCGGCTAAGTCCCCAGGTTCTCAAACTCCACTTCACCCCGAGTTTGATCTGCTTTACCACTTGAACAAAGTGACTCAGTCAGCATTCTCTCTGCTGGGACCCCAAATACCTGACAACCACAACTTAGATGAAGGAAGATTGATTTGCTCACAGTTCTGGAGGTTTCAGAGGTTTTACTCCATGTTAGGCTGGGTCATGCCTTTGGAGCTCAGAGCACGAAGGCAGAAAGAAGAGAGAGCATGAATGAAGGTACTCTGCTGTCACATCATAGAAGTTGGAAGCAGAGAGAGAGGCCAGAGGCTAGAGGCAAGGGACATATATAGTCTCCAAGGCCACACCCCTGGAGACCCTTCCTCAGCAATCAAGCACTGCCTTCGACATGCCTGCCTCATCTACGACATGAACTCTAGAAAACATTCCAAAACCCAACACAGCACTTGGCTCACACACCAAAATCTGCATTCCTTTGTAGGGCTGTCGTAGCAAGTACCACAAATGGAGCAGCTTAGACAACAAAGGAAATGTTGGCCCTAAGTTCCAGAGGCCAGAAGTCAGAGACTGAGGCCTCAGCAGGGCAGGTCCTCCTGAGGGTGCCAAGGAAGGTCTGCCCCAGGCCTTCTCCCGGCCTCTGGTGGTTGCCAGCAAGTTTGGACTAACAGCTGCACTACCCTGACCTCTACCTTCAATTTCTTATGATGTCCCCCATGTTCATATCTCTGCCTCCACATGTCCCATTTTGTAAGGACAGTAGTCATACTGGACCCACTAATGACCTCGGTTGGACTTGATTATTGCTGCGAAGACTTTCTCTCTAAGTAGTGTCACACTCAGTGGTACGGGGGTCAGGATGACAACATGGAGGTTTGGGTAGGGGAATGCAATCCGATATATAGTGTTGTGCTTCCAGATACCCTCCCCAAAGCTGTGCGCTCCTCACATGCAGAACAGTCACCCCATCCCAGCACCTCTTAAACATTTAACCCATTGCAGCATCAACTGAAGCCCCCAATCTCATCTAGAGTCAGCTAAATTAAGCACAAGTGAGACTTCAGGTATGGTTCACTCTAGGGCAAATTCTCCTCCGTGACCCTGTGATACCAGACAACAGCAATCTGCTTTCAGAATGCAACAGTGGGGCCAGCCTAGGGTAGACAGAGTATCCCAGGCAAGGTCAGGCTCTCTCCCTGGGTCTACACATCCTAGCATCTTCCTTTGTCAGGCCACCCTGTGAGTGGCGTCCAGATGGGGAAGCACATCCCTGCTGGGTGTACCTGCAGCATGACTCTTAGGCAACTCGAGTTCAGGGGTCTGGTGTTTCTCACAGGCCAGTTTAGAGGATGAAGCTTCCCTGATGTCTATAGAAATCTTGCTAGTGAAACACATGTCTAATAATGAAGCCCACAACACTGTTCTCAAAGCCCGAGTAACCAGCTTCTCTTTTCTTGCTCATAGCTTTCTGTCTAGAGGGAAAAACAAAAGCAGCCAAAGAGATCAATTATTAATGCCTTCTTTTTTTACTCCTGGCTATATGAGGATCAAATATATAATGCAAGATTCCCATTATATACAATTCACTTGGCTGTGGCCCTACGCGTTGGTACCTTGGTGCCCGTCTCCCCATGGATCCGATGGACCTGGCATTCATTGTCTTGGAGCAGTGTGGTGACAAGAGTCCTTGAAGATCAATGACTTTCAACGATCAGAGAACTCAAGTGCCTACTGCTCCAGTTGGATAATGCACTTAGGATTTTAATCAACCTTAACATGTGGATTTTATACATTATTCAAGACCTCCTCGAGCCCCACATAGATCCTCCTGTTGACAAACACCCGTGAGAAGCGAGGGCTGTCTCGGTGCCGCCATGGCCCCGGTTGGTATGCACGGCAGCGGCTCCCAGAAGAGCCGAAGTCAACACCTATTTGCGCTCCAGCCAGATCTTTGGAAATTGGACATTTTCTGCTCTGAAGAAAATCCCCCAAGTTGCTCCTTGTGCTTCAGCATTAATATCAGCCTCAATGTAAATGTTGACTTTTATGGAGATCGAAAAGGACGTGGATGAGGAAATGGCCCTGGGCAGGTGTGAGGAAGTGCCCCGAGGGGCCCATGCTCCCGCCGCTCTCTAGGACAGCAGCCCAGTGAAACGGAGACTGAGACAAAGCACCGACTTCTGCTGGAGACCGAGACACCCCAATGAGCTCTAACTGGCACTTGGCTCTCTCTCTCTCTCGGGCTCTTTCAAGCCTCTGGGCTGTGGGGTGCGTTTACTATGAGAAATGGGTGGGGAGAGTGTAGGCTATGATGCCTGTGTGCTGAGCACCGACACAGCAGAGCAGGAGGGTGTAGCATAAGGAGTCTAGGCTCTGGCCGACCCCAGACGTCCAAGTTTCACCCACTAACACTGGGACTGTCATGGGAAAATCACTTCACCTCTTCCAACCTTGGTTTCTGCGTGTGTAAAATGAGGGCAGTAGCTGAGCCTCCTCCGAGCTTGGTTTGGGGCTCAGATGTGAATGTGCCTGTGAGGTCCTTTGCACAGTGGGTGTCTTAGAGGAGATGCTCAATTACTGCAGGTGTTTTGGGGACCCGAGAAGTCTTATGGAATCACTTCTGCTTGTGTCCCCAGTCAAGAACAACAGCAACAGAAATTTCAATAAGTATAAGGACTTCTGACAATCACAGAAAATGGCAGGCCTCAGAAATAATGATAAGGCCACCGCAATTATGGTCATATGTATTGACCTTGTGTAGTTCCCCCAATAAACTATGGTGCCTTGACTATACCTCCATCTCAACGATGGAGAAATGGAGACCCAGAGAGGTGAAGTAGCATGCGTAAAGTCACGAAACCTCAGCTTTGCATTTGAAATCCGGGTCTGTCTGGCCACCAGAGTCTATGAACCACACTGTCCAAGAGACGTGGGACACTTGAATTTCTCTGTGTCTCCGCTTTAACTGGAGGTGATAATCCCTGATTGCAAAGTTATTGTGAGAATCAAACTTGGTATCACGTCGAAGGAAGATGCTTGAACACTCAGCGATCTGCCTAGGAAGTGGGGTATTCATTGCTGAACCCCCTCCCCCACTGCAGCCCTCCATCTACCCAGGGGAGGGCACTTAACCCTGCAGCTAAGGAACCCCCGATCCTATCCACCCTGGGATTTGCCGAATTGGTCCCTGGTAGACAGATATCACAGCCTGGCCATCCACCAATTTCTGATGGTAAATGCACCCCACAGTCCAGAGGCCTGAAAGAGCCTGAGAGACAGATAGGTGTCAATCAGAGCTCACTAGGATGCAGAAATTGGTACTTCATCTCAGAGGAGAAAAGGAGCAGGTTGCAGGCCTGAGCAGTCAGTTCTCTTACTGACCCGGAAGACCAGAGTGGTAGGTAGAATGTGCGCCCCAAGATGTCCAGGGGAGGCCCCGGTGCTTTTGTTAGCATCCCTGGTAAAGATAACTTTGCAGGTGTGATTAAATTAAAGATTTGAGATGGAGAGCTTGCCCTGGATGTTCTAGGCGGCCCCAATTGTAATCGCAAGGGTCCTTACAAAAGGAGGGGGGGTGGGAGGATTCAAGGGAGAAGGAGATTTGAGGACAGAGAAGTCAGAGAAAGAGAAAGAGGATTGAAGACACTACACTGCCTTGCTTTGAAGATAGAAGAAGAGGCCATGGACCAAGGAATGCAGGTGTGGCCTTCAGGAGCTGGGAAAACCAAGCAAATGGATTTTCCATAGTCCTGCCATCCCATTTTATATTCCTGACATTCAGAACTGTAAGTGTGCATTGTTCTCAGCCGCTGAGTTCTTGGTCATTTGTTACAGTGGCAATATGAAACAAACACTTACTGTATTCCCTACCAAGCCAAATTGACACTAAACCAGGACCCAACCAGGACCCAACAAGGAGAGAGAGAGAGAGAGAGAGAGAGAGAGAGAGAGAGAGAGAGAAAGAGAGAGATTCCCTTCAACATGTTGAACCATTGTGAGAAAGCATTGTACAGCTGGGCTTTAAGGCAGATTCTGTTTTGTTCCAATCTTGTTGTTAAATATTCAGAAGGAAAAGAGACACGGTCCCATTCAGAAAAAAGAATGTCAGCATTTTTGCATTTGCAGAAAGCCAGACTGTACAACAGGATGACATGAAATTTCCTTGTAAAATTGGGAGTGATAGACATATGTCCCAGATTATTATTATCAATATGAATTTTAAAAACCCAGACGCAAGTTCCCAAGGTGTCACTCTGCAGGCTGTTCCACCACCCTCCCATTCAGGGGGAGCAGAAAGAGCAAGAGGGGGCTTGACAGTCCAGGCAGAGAGGAGACCCGGCCTTTCCAAGAACTGGGGATAGCTAGGATTGTCGCGAAGCCGGTCACATCGGACGAAGCATGAATAACTGAACAAATGTGCAACAGAGAAAAACTGCAAAATAAGCCTGGAGGCAGAATGCTAACAGTCAGGCAAATAAGGGGAGATGAGCGTTTGAATATTCATGAGCCTCTAATCAGGAGCTGTGGATGAATACAGAAACGGTCCCGTTGGTGATAATGTGATCCCTGGGAAGGAGAATCCTACCCAAAAAGGCATAAACATGTGTGGACCGAACCTGGTCCACTGTCTGGGCCTCTGGGGACATTAGCCTGGGTCCTCATATGCCGGTCCCAGAGCCTGGCTTCTTTCTTTATCTGTCACCGCAGGGCATCACATTCAGTCTTTTCTGGCCATAGGAAGTTTCTGCTTTCAGGACTAGAAAAGAACCGATGGGGAAAATCCCAACATGCCCAGAACATCTTCCCTGGGCCAGACTCGAGCTGCAGGCTCTGTAGCTGCCACACCACCACCACCACCTTTTCATGGGGAGAAAGTTAACCCACTTTGCAGGTGAGGGGACTGAGGCTCAGGACAACTGCTTACTGTGTGTGTCAGCTAGTCCACGGAGGAGCTTAGATCTGAACGGCTTCTCTGGGTAACACGACAGTCTGTATTCTTCCTCTCCATCATCTAGGGTCACCTGAGTTCTCTGGAGACCAGTGTCCTCAGAAAATGCACGCAGACACTTGACTACGATGTGAGATTAGAGAGAGGAGCAGCGCAGGGCTGGATGCAATGCCCCCGGCTACAGAGAGAGGGCAGTGATTGTGGGAGGATCCCCTCCAAGGCAGAGACCAGCGCCCAGCTGCCTGGGCTGCCCCGGAAGAAGGCTTCTCCATCACCTGCTGGTGTGTTCAGGGAACTGAGGACAGCGACCTTGGGCAGCCCAAGAAGAACTACAGGTCCCCCTCCTCCCCTTCTCCTTATCTCCTGGAGATCCCATGCAGGCCACAGAGACCACCTTTGGGGAGGGGGGCTACCCAGGGTCAACATGGCTGGACATGCTGGGGCTCCTCCTCCAGCGCTTCTTGCACTAGAAATAAATGTCCTCATTGGAAACCAGTGCAATGTCTGCGCAGAACATGCAAGAGAGCTACATCATGAGGAACCTGATGGCAGTCGTCCGGGTTGCAGCGTCTCTCTAAGGCTCCGTCCTAGTTTGAGACCACGCCCCCAGCTAAGAAGCTCTTCCTTCCCCATAGAGAACGTATTCATACCTCAAAACCCCAGCCTAGGTTACCCGGGACCGTACTCCACACCTCTTGTTGGGGGCTGGCTTATGTCTGGCCGTGTCTGGATCCCGATGCCCCGTGCTGCCCATATGTGACCCGGACATCAACGGCTACCTGGGTCACCTTGGACACCCTACATTTTTGCTACAGGCATTTTCCATCCATTCTTGCACACTCGACCCCTCCATTGACATCTCTGCCATTTCCAGCTTCTCTGGTTGCAGGAGAAGCTCTATCCCACTTCCAGGCTCACCTGATCAGATCAGGACCACCCAACCTCCTTCTTGGTGAACTCGAAGTCCTGTCTCAACAGATTCACAGGCTCTGCCCTCACCCAAGGGCGGGGGTTATATAAGGTGCGCATGGCAAAGGAGGTCTTCTTGGGACTACCTTAGAATTCAGTACTGTCAGGCACTGATCTTATGACCACTCACCATCCGTTTGGCACTTGATGTGTGTGTGTGTGTGTGTGTGTGTGTGTGTGTGTTTGTGTGTGTGTTACTGAGGCTTGAACCCAGGGTCATTCTACCACCAAACTACAACCCACTAACATTTGTTTAAAATATTTTGAGCCGGGCGTGGTGGCACACGCTTGTAATCCCAGCATTTGGGAGGCTGAGACAGGAGGATCCGGGTTCGAGGCCAGCCTCAGCTACCTAGTGAGGTCCTCTGCAACTTAGTGAGACCCTGTTTCAAAATAAAGAATAAAAAATAGGGCTGGGGGTATAGAATGCCCCTGAGTTCAATCCTCAGTACCGCAAAAAAAAAAAAAAAAAAAAAAAAAAAAAAAAAAAAAAAAAAAAAAAAAAAAAAAAAAAAAAAAAAAAACCCAAAGAACAATAAAATATTTTGAAACAAGGTCTCACTAAATTACCATGCACTGGCCTCAGACCTGTGATCCTCCTGTCTCATCCTCCCAAGTACTGGGATTACAGGTGTGCGCCATTGTGACCAAATCCTTTGGGCACTTGCTATGCAGCTGGCCTTGTTTCAAGTGACTTGATATGTAACTAGAATATGGTCACATAGGCCGTGAAAAGTCCCCATTGTTAATGACGACATAGAGGTGAGAGGGGTTAATAACAGGGCCATGGCCGGGCATGGTGGCGCACGCTTGTAATCCCAGTACTTGGGAGGCTGAGACCAGAGGATTCAGGTTCGTGGCTAGCCTCAGCTACTTAGTGAGTTCCTCCACAACTTAGTGAGACCCTGTTTCAAAAGAAAGAATAAAAATAGGAATGGAGGTGTGGCTTGGAGGTAGAATGCCCCTGGGTTCAATCCCCAGTACTGCAGGAAAAAAAAAAAAAAAAAAAAAAACAGGGCCATGGCGAGAAGGCATATTTGAGCTCAGTCTGTGCCACTTCTAAACTTCTAAGCCCAGCCTGCCCTTCAATACCCCTGTGGTCCATCTTGGTGTCTATGTCCCTGCACCACGGTCTTGCTCTCTCCCCATGGCTGGGCCCCCCCGAGGACCCCAGCGGGAGGGCCACCCCCTTGCCATCCCTGGTGTGATAGCCCAGAACTGCATCAGATGGAAAGATTGAGGGCAAGGGAATGGCCTTCACTTTGGGCCACATGGATATCACAGGGGTCTTAGCCAGAGCACCACAGCCAGAGCAGCCAAACCACCAGATCCCAGCCATGGGGAGTGAGGCAACTGGGCCACAGGCTGTCTCCACCAGGACCAGAGTGCTCTGCGCATCCAGGGATGCAGCCCCTGGTGTGTCCGGCACAGCTGACCCGGGCACTGCCCACGGCTCCCTGGGGCCAGCCCCGCCCTTGCTCCTGTCCCTCCCCTCAACAGAGCCAGAAGCAGATGGTCCAGAGTCACTCCAGTGGAAATTAATGGAGTCAGACTATCCACACACTGCTTTTCAACCAGAGAGAAATATTTTCCATGAGTCACACACCAGATGTATTTTGTTTATGGGGCAATTTAGCACTTGCAAGAGTAAGACACTGGGATCAGAGGGAAGGGGAACTCGCGTGGCAGGCGGAGTCCAGGCACCCGCAGTGGCTTCTGAGACCGGAGCCTGCACCTTGAACTTGAACCTGATGCTTCTGTACTTCCTGGACAGAAGAGGCCCGGCTTCATCCAGCAACTGGCTGGCCTCTCCCTGGGGTTCGCTTTGGGACTGTGCTGGCTGAATTGGCGAGAGCCTTAAAGATGGGGATGGATGAGGAGAAGACCCAGCAAAACCTAAGGACTGGAGACAGTCTTAGCATCCAAGGACAGCCAGAAAGTGACTGAAGCGGTCATCGCTGGGACCATGTTTCTTTTTCCTTCTTCCCTCTTTCCTTCCCTCCTTCCTTCTGTCCTTCCCTCCTTCCCTCCCTCCCTATTTTATTTATTTATTTATTTTTATTTTTTATTTAGTGTGTGTGGTACTTAAGATTAAACCCAGGGGCATTCTATCTCTGACCTGTCCCCGAAGCCCTTTTAATTTTTTTGTTTTGAAACAGGGCCTCACTTGGTTACTGAGAGTCTAAGTTGCTTAGACTGTCATTAAACCCATGATCCTCCTGTCTCAGCCTCCCAAGTACTGGGATTACAGGTGTGCACCACCATGCCTAGCTATGTAAGAAATGCAGATTCTTAGGCCCTACCCCAGACCTGCTGAATCCAAACTTCCAGGGATGGGGCGCAGAGGTTTGTGTTTAAACATGTTGTTTTAGTATAAAAGTCTGGTATTCCATGCAGAATATCTGAGCACCACTGCTCTAAGCAAACATCAACGTTAGACTTCACACGTAGCCCCTGTCTGCTTTTATGTCAGTTCGTTAACCTCTCCAGTTTTCTCATCTACAAAATGGATTAAGGGTAGGACTCACTTGCTACTTTAAATATTGCAAGAATTAAGTGACAGAATCCACTTCAAGTGCTCAGAACCTGAACTCACGTGATGACATAAATGCTGTCGCCATCAGAATATGCATTTATGACCACACTGGGGACGCTGATATTCACCATAATCTGTGCACTTGGTCTGGGCCAGCATGGCTCATGTGACTCCACAGGCAAATGAGTGACTGCCAGGTGACCTGGAAAAAAGTCATCATATCATTCATTCATTCATTCTTCCATTCACTCATTCATTCATTCACTCATTCATTCATTTCTCCAACAAATACCAACCAAGTCCCATTCTGTCCCAGGCACTGTTGTTGGAGATGCAGAGACGCAGTAGAGAACACTGAAGACCTGTGAATCAGAGCCTCTATTCAAACCCTAATCCTGACTTCACAGCAGCCCAGGTGACACGTGTAACCCAGAGCCCCCTCCAAAGTCTCGTCACCTCTGTGCTCTCCTCGACACTGCTCGGCTCCTGCACCAGCTGCCAGATGGCTCAGTGCCTACCGTGGCCTCCTGCTTCCTCCCTGTCCTCCAGGGGGCCCCATGCCCTGGGCAGCCCTTGTCCTCTGAGGAACATGGCGCCTGATTCCTGCCTTGGCAATAGGGTCCCCTTTCCTTGTGCTGCTAAGAGATGTGCCCTCAACCCTGAGCTCTCTCCTTGATGGTGTCTCAAGATGGCATTGCCTGACCTGTGAGAGTAGCCGGAGCGGACTTCTCATGTCCAGGCACCAGCCTCAGGCACCCCAAGTACCTGAGTGTCTCGGGTGGGGCAGACTCAATCTGTGAGTAGAAAGTTAGGGTCGAGAGACATTCTGCTAACAACTCAGAGGATGAGCTTGAGCTCTGCACGCCGAGGGAAAATCTCCAACTTCCAGCCTCCTGTCCACTCTCAGGAGTCACAGGATCCTAAGGCCTAATCCTGTGAACATCCAAACACCTCCTTAGAATCCCTAGAGCTATCTTTTCATCTTGTTTGCAGATCTTTCTGCCTGTAGCCCAAGGGTCACCGATATATAAGACTCGCAGCCATTTGGAATCTGCAGGTGAGGTGTCAGTCTTGTCTCCAGAGGTCTACTTATGCACACACAGCGTGGAACAGGGATTTGAGGAAGCTAAAGCCTTCGGGCCAAACAGAAACCACTGCCTGTTTTTGTAAATAAGAGTTTTATTGGAAGGCAGCCATGCCCCCTCAGTTACTACAACCTCTGGCCACTTTTGCACAACTAGGGCAGACGTGAGCAGTTTTGAGAGAACATCTGGCTCACAAAGGCTAAAATACTTACTATCTAGCCCTTTAAGAGGTATAAGTTGGTCAACTCCCAGTCTACACAGCAGGGAGGGCAGATACAACCTGCCTCAGAAAAAGTCCAGTCCATCCTTTCCCACTGAACCAGTCAATTAACTCAGTTACGGAACTTGGACCTCGCATAAAGCAACTAGCCACTTCCTGTCTTCACCCTTCTCTGGGCTGTCTGGGCCAATTCCCAACACAGGAGCCTCAACCTAATAGGGCAGACATCATGGTAACCAATTAAGGCAACAATTTGGTAATTAGTTAATAAGCAAACTCTTTAATGAAAGATCAACAAATCTCACTCAAAGTAAAGACAGGCAAATTAAAACAAAAGTGAGATTCCATCCATCACCTGCATGGTTGGTGGTTATCTGCAGCTTTGCTAATGTGCAGGAGGTGCGTCCGAGGGGGCAGCGATGAAGATCTCCTCCATGTTAGGAGCTTGGCAGGCCCAGCCTCTGCAGTGGGCCTCCCCTCTGCAGCTTCCATGGGCTGTAAATGTGCTGAGCTCCTGACGTGGGGGATTCTACTTCTAGGAGTTTATACAATCAACGTGCTTTCACAGGGGTTCAATGTCATTTGTCTACATATGTTCACTATGGTATTGTTACAAGAGCAAAGAATGGTTTGGGTGACCGTGGATGTTATCTGACGATACAGATTACACAAATATTTATGGCACATCAATACAATAGAAGAATATTATAGAACCCTCAAAAGTAATAAGCTAAACCCCATAAGGTGAATAAAGAATGCGCTAGGTCTAACGGAAGTGACAGTTTAGTGAAACTCTTAGAATATTTTCTAAGATAAATAACTAAGAAGGACAAAAGGACGTGGAGTGTGTGTGCGTGTGTGTGTGTGTGTGTGTGTGTGTGCGCATGTGTATGTGTGTAAAAGAGCCCATTGGTATAAATGAGCTTATATACTACGCCCACTGTTTGATCCACATTCTCACAGGCATAATCTAAAGACCTGACCACATAACTTAGAGGAAAGAAGATGTATTTTCTTATCCTTTTGGGTTCAGGCCATGTGAGGCCAGGGACCGTGGATCTCAGGGCATGGCAGCGGGAGGCAGAGAGAGGGAGAGCACATGGGCTGTGCTCCTCACATCATGGAGGCCAGGAGCGAGAGAGAGAGCAGGGGGAAGTGGGACCAAATATAATCCCTGAGTAGGTGCCTACCACCAGCCACACCCCACAGGCCTGGGTCACCACCCAGATAAATCCAGTACAATAGATTTATCTACTGCTTGGGTTACAACCCTCATAACTCAGTACCTCAGATCCAAACATTAATAAATAAGCTCTTTGGGGGACACACACACACATGCCTGCAAATGTGGAGAAAATTGTGATCACTTCATAAAAAGGAAATTCTCCTAACCATGGTTGCTCCAAAGGAGGCTCCTAAGGGTCCAACCTGCACAAGACATTCCTTTTTGACATACTGCTTTTTTGTTCTGCTTTGTTTGTTTGTTTTTGTCACATGCAGATTTTGTGAGTTTAATTGGAAATGTTTTTTAAGTGAATCTAGATCTGACAATGGTGCTCCCCATGATCAGGGTCCCTTGTGTGTGGGTGGGGGTGGGGGTGGGGCTGGGGGGAGGTGAGATCATTGCTGTCGATAGGAATCACCATCCCAGTGACTGTGAGGATGATGGTGTCCAGGAGCCATCCAATAGGCTGCAACTAACTCTCTAACTCGCAGAGTCTTGGCCACTATGGAGGAGAAGCCAGCGTTATTGAAAGAAAAGAAAAACCAATGTGCATCACCAAGAGGGCTTTGCGGCCAGCCTAGGTGTGGGTTCTGGTGGTATCCCCGAAGCCGTGAGCCCTCCAGAGCAGCAGGGTGTACACTTGATTTGCACCTGGATCGGACCCACTTTTCTTCAGCACGTGCACATCACAGGTTGCAGGCCCTGCCACATTTGGTCCTTCCAACATCTTTCAGATGACAAAACCGAGGCTCAGAGAGCCACAAGTCAAGGTCTGAGGTGACACAGTTATTAAGTAGTGGTCAGAATACAATCTCGGATCTGTCTGCTTGAGCTTGAACTGAACATTTTGTCTTTCAATTAACTGAGACTGAATGAGCTCATCTGCCCTCCTAGGTAGTAGCTACTTACAAACGCCATTCGCCTGAATACCTCATGTACTCTTGGGGTGCAGGATGAAGGTGCCCAGTGGAGGATTCCACAAACCCCTGCGCACTTCCCCCTGCTGGTGTGGTTGACTCTGGTCAGCCGTCTTGGTAGGAAGTCCTCACCAGCCATGCGGGGCATCCCCAACTGAGGACCTGGGTGCCTCTGCAGCATCCTGGTGCTCTTTCCTGACGTGACTGCTGTTCACAGCTGCTCTTCCAGAAAGCAGAGGCCTCAGCTTCAACAACCATGCACAACAACTCTCCGGAGTGTTACCCTGTCTGTATCAATCTCTTGATTCATCTCTCTGTCTCTGACTCTTGCTTTCTGTCTCCATGTGCCTCTCTCTCTCTTTCTCTCTCTCTCTCTCTCTCTCTCTCTCTCTCTCTCTCTCTCTCTCTCTCTCTCTCTCATACACACAAACACAGGCACATCCCAGAAATAGAAGAAAGATCTCAGTTACTTTGCTGAGCCACAGGTACCTCCCATCCCACTAATCCAGCTCACCCAGGTGAAACTGCCCTCAGCTTCCTGCCCCCAGGGAACACTTGCTTGTCTTTCCCTCAAGTTAATTCAGGAAAGGAAAAGTTGAGTTTCAAAACAGGGGCCCTAAATCTACAGAGCTTCATTTAAAAATGAAAGAAGTTGGAAGGAAGGAGGGAGGAATGTTTCAAGTCTAGAGGCCTACTGTGTCAAGCAAGGCTCAATCCAGGAGATCCAAAAATTTCACAAGGACATTATGTCCCTCTTGCTTATACTTTTCTGTGTGTTGACTTCACTCGTGGACAGCAAAATACATGCTGGAAACTGAAAACACAGACTCAAGGCTTAGCCACCTTTTCCTAGCAGGTCCAGGAAAAGATAGAATTGAGTCTCGTTGGGTCAGCTGGGAACTCTGACTCAAGCCTGAAGTGGTTTTTGTGACTAGTAGATAGAAAATGCTGGTTACCAGGCATGGTGGCACACCCTTGTAATCCCAGTACTTGGAAGGCTGAGACAGGAGGATTGCAGGCTCACAACCAGCCTCAGCTACTTAATGAGACCCTCTACAACTTAGTGAGATTCTGTTTCCAAATAACGAATAAAAAAATAGGGCTGGGAGTATAGCCCAGAGGTAGATTATGACCCTGGGTTCAATCCCCAGTACCACAGAAAGAAGGAAGGAAGGAAGGAAGGAAGGAAGGAAGGAAGGAAGGAAGGAAGGAAGGAAGGAAGGAAGGAAGGAAGGAAAGAAGGAGGGAAGGAAAATGTTGGTTAGCTGTGCAAGGAGCCAAAGGAAATGAAGTAACTATTGCCCCAAATCAAACAAACACAAAAAGGCAACAAGAAGTTTGGCATTAAGAAAACAAGGCTCCGACTCTGAGGCTGTGATCCATTCGTCCACAAACCAGATGCTTCCATGCAACTCCTACTGGGCAGGTGTCCCGGGAGGCTCCTCCAAGGCCAACCAAGGTAGATGGACACCTTACCTACTCTTATAAAGCCCAGCACAGTGGGGGATGATGGGTAAGTACAGCTGCAAAACAACAGGTAAATAAAATGAGAATAAAGAGAGAAACTGCCAGGAAGGAAGAAACAGGCGTGAGAACGGGGAATTGTGTCCTCCGGGGCAGGTCAAACCTGGTGGCCCTTCAGGGAACCGTGTGAATGCACCAGGTCAAGGAGAAAGATCAGACAGGGTATGTAAAAGACCTTGGTGCCTAGAGAGAAAGGGAAGGAGGGAGGGAGAATACAGACAGACATGAAAGGAACTACGCTTCCCCTTTTCCTTCCAAGCTCATGGGACGTTCTCAATTACTCATTTGAAAATCTGAGTCCCCTTCACTCCAGGCACACCAAAGGGCTTCTTTGTCTGTAAATGCCTGAAACCCAGTACCTAGGAGGCTGATGCAGGAAGATTATAGGTTCTAGGCCAGCCTCAGCAACTTAGTGAGACTCTGTTTCAAAAAATTTTTTAAATGAGACAGAGGGTGGAGCTCAGAGGTAGAATCCCCCCAGGTTTAATTTCTAATCACACATACACACACATGGTTTTCTTATCTTGACTAATCAGCACTTGACTATGAAGCTAATGTAAACTTCAAGACTCCCAGCCTCATTAGTTGCCCACGAGACACACTTCTGTGGAATGCACCTTTTATAAATGATGTGGTATTCCCACAACACTATTGAGTTCTGGCTAGAAAGTAGCTACTTTAAAAAAAAAAAAAAAAACAGTATTTTAAAATATAGTATAAAATGCATGTGTAGTATGTTTTTTTCTTTTTTCCATATACTTTTATTGGTGCATTGTAGTCTCACATCATACTGTAGTTCAGAGTGATGGGACATACATGAGCACAGCACGTGGTAAGCTTCCCGGCTCCCTCCCCGCTCTGCCTTCCCAGACATGATACTGAGATTGGCATTGGTATTCTCACATACATACATAACTTCTGTGTTTGCCTCATTAATTATCCCTCCCCCCCTCCTAGAGCCCCTCTATCACTCCACTGGGGTTTCTCCTCCATTATCGAAAGTCCCTCTTTATCCTGATTCTTCCCTAGCTTCCACATATGATAAAAAACCACATGACCCATCACTTTCTGCGCCTGGCTAATCTCATTTAACATAATGTTCTCAGGGTCCTTACATTTTCCTGAAAAATACAGTATAAAATACCTAGTAGTGTGTTTTTCTAAAAGACAGTGTGTGCATGCACAGAGAGCCCTTGGTACCTACAGCGCTCAGGATGTGAGGGAATGAATCAGTGGCCGGCTTAGCTGCTCCATTAAAAACCCAAGCACCAGCTCCATCCCTCAGGGTCTCCTTTCAGCTGCAGCCACACAGAGTGGCTCACTGTACTCCTAGAAGGAGTCCCCTCCCTGAAAATGCCCAACTCCAGCACACACACACACGCACAGACACACACACACACAAAGTGCTCCTAGATACACAAAGCACTCACAGACTCACAAATGACACCCATGCATCCACATAAAGTACATGCATCTGCACACGTATGTACATAAAAAGTGCACATGTACAAACACTCACATGCACATAAACACAAAGCACAGAGGAGCACACATGCACGCACATGTAGAAAGAGGACTATAATATACACCAAGGGAGCGTACATCAGTGCTGGGCGCCATTCAAGGTGTGCTTACACCTGCCACACAGGCTAGCAAGAATGTAATGAGGCTTATCAGTCTTCTCAGCAGCCCTGGGCAGCACAGTCTCATCCACACTGCTAACTAATTAATTAATATTAACTTTTGGATGTTGGCTTGAGTATTAAACCTGGCATTCTACCTCTGAGCCACACCCCCACCCCCTTTATTTTATTTATTTTCAAAATAGGGTCTTGCTTGGTTGCTGAGAGTTGTCCCTAAGTTGCTGAGGCTGGCTTCAAACCTGCAATCCTCCGGTCTAAGCCTCCCAAGGACTGGGCTTCCAGGCGTACGCCGTCACGCCCGGCTTCACAATGCTAGGACCCAGGAGAGTCAAACGTGAGCCTCTTCCTACTGAGCATGTTCCTTCTCTGCCCAACTCCATGCTATTTTTGCACGTGGGAATGTGTCTAGCCTCCCCGCCTGCCACACCCAAGGCACACAGGTGGGCCTTGCAGCGGTAAGAGCCCAGCACTTTGCACATCTCAGGATATAAACCAGTGCTCTCCAAACCGCTGGCCACTGACGCCACTGCAGATTTATTGCATTTATTTAAAAACAACAAACATTCCCAATTATTTCCACAACGCTCGGGACCATAATTTACTCAGAGGTATGAGCTCTCGAGTTTCTCAGGGATTGCTTCAAAAATGTCAGATTTAAAAGATGACTCCCATGTTAGTGAATATGAAACACCCATTTATATTTTTCATTTTTACTTTGATTTAATTTTCAGACAATTCAACTTTCTCCCCATGCCTGAGTGCCTAAATTCATTTCACTTGTCAAAAGAGACAAATTTTCATAATTACGAAATAAAACATGGTGGCCCTTCTTTGGTGACCTCATATTTCACATCTTTTTTTTTTTTTCTTTTTTTTTTTCAGATGAAAATGCCTCTCCCTGGTCTAGTTGGCTTACTTCTGACATATTTCTATTCAGTGTCTGCTGAGAACAGACAAGGGTACAGGCTAAACACTCACTTGTGTTTTGTTATGTTAATGAACATCTGTAAAAGTGGGGCCGAAATTTCCCAGCCCAGCTTGGGATCTTCACATCTTCCTTTCTATGATTTGCACTGAAAAAAAAAATTAGTCAATGTTCTGAGATTAGGAGCTATGGCATAAAATATGCTCTAGTCTCTAATGGTTCTTTTTGCCTTGACCCAAAGCCCCAAGTCCTAGCTGGGCTCTGCCAGCTATTCATTTCCAAGAGCTCAGAAACATTTATGTTTTTCTTACAGTAGCTACCAGGGATGGACCCAGGATGTAGTGGGGCTTTTTCTTAATAAACTATCATTTTTTTTTCATTTACAAATATATGTTCTTTATATAGAAATTTTGGAAGAAACAAACAATTACAACACAGAACCTATAAATACCTGAAAAAAGATGGCCCCCATCCAAAACCACATACAACCGCCTGTTGATGTAATAGAAGATCACTGTTTTAAAACTGAAATTTGAGTTGGACTTGGTTGCGATCTTGAATATTTAAAAATAGATCCTTTATAATTAGAAACCTACTCTGGCTGAGCATGGTGGCACACACCTGTAATCCCAGTACTTAGAAGACTAAGGCAGGAGAGTCACAGGTTCAAGGTCAGCCTCAGCAACTTAGTGAGAACCTCAGTAACTTGGTGAGACCCTGTTTAAAAATAAAAAACAAAATAGGGCTGGGGTGTAACTCTGAGGTAGAATTCCCCTAGGTTCAACCCTTAGTACCAAGGAGGAGGAGGAGGAGGAGGAGGAAGAGGGAGAAGGAGAAATAGGAGGAGGAAGAGGGAGCAAGGAGGAAGAAGAAGGAGGAGCAGAGGGGGGAGGAGGAGGAGGAGGAGGAGGAGGAGGAAGAGAAAAACTATTATATTATTTGAAAAGGGCTTTCAGAGGAAGATGGAAAGGAAACCTTTTGTCCTTTGAATCTGTTCATGAGAACTGCAGACTTCTAAGTCACAAGCTGTCGAAACACCCAGTGTGGTCACCAGCCTCACCCTTCCTCCCCGCCCCTCTGCCTGGACATGCAGTCTACTCCTCAGGAAGGTGATGAGATTTGAAATTCAGTAGTGCATGATGAGAAACTGTGGAACAAGGAGAACATGCCGTACAAGGTGGGGTCCCAGAGGGGGTGGTGTTTTTCAGGAGCCGACTTAAAAAGACAGAGCACAGAAACTATCCCTGATGGACAGGTGCGTCCGCATGCTTTTATACAGACATTCTCCTTATCTGAGCCTGGTCCCCTGGGAGGCTGACTCAGCTGGAGACAAGCACCAGACAAGCATCCTACAAGGAGGTTTCTTGGGTCATCCTTGTAGGATTGTCACCCATGGAAAGAATGGCGCCAAAGCAGGATCGGGTGGAGTGGAGGCCGGGCTGAGAGGCCATGTCAACAAAGGCTTCAGCTGACCCCACAGGGAGTCAAGTCGCCAGGATGGCTCTTCACAGTTGGCCCTAGACAGTGAGAGAGGCCAGGCCTTGATCCTGCCACATCTTCCTAGATCTGCCCTTCAGCCAAGGTCAGACCTTCAGCTGCCATCAAGGCTGAGGTCAGCAATAGGCCTGTCCATGGTCCTGAAGCTGAGGCGTCTTGTCCCCAGAGCCACTGCAGTAGTCTCCTGGTAGCAATGCCCCTCTCCAAGGGAAGATGCGTAGGAAAAAGGACCTGCTAGATGCTGTTGTGGGGTGTGGAGTGTGGGGTGCAGGGTTCGGGGTGCACCAGAAATCAGCAGGAGGCCACGGGAGGAGGGACCGCATGCCTGCACCCCCCAGCTCAACCCCATCCAACTGGAGGGAAAGCGGTGAGACTGGAGTCACTGTGAGCAGCGCCGGACACTCTCGCCCACAGGCAGCTATGTGCATGGGGGACAGCCTTAATTTAGATTTGGCGTTAAAGTTAAATGAATTAAATTTAAATTTAAATTAGTCCAGAATTCCAATATTGGCTGCCACCTGAGCTGTGCTCCCAGATCTACAGCTGGTCAAACTCAACATTCCCCAAAACTTACGACAGAGGAACAGACCCTGAGCAGCATTTGGGCAGATGTCCTGTGCCCTGGTACGTGGTTTGCAGACAAGCTCACTTGTCCATTCATTAGAGGGTTGGGGACATGAGACCGAGAAGGACTGTCTACAAGCAGCCCAGCGTGATGCCACCTGATGTCACGCAGGTACTTGGGTTCCACACTTCCCTCTAGCTCATGGTGGAACCCAAGTACCTTTTCACCTGGTAAGATAGGCATTATCTTTCTTTTTCACAAATGGGAAACAGAGGCCCACGTCTTGTCCAAGATCACAACAATTTGCACCATACTGGAGGTCCCAAAGTCAGGTACATTCCATTAGCTGCTGTCTGAGTAATAGTCTTTTTTTTTTTTATTATTTCTTTTTTCTGGTGGGTTGGTGGAGGTGCTAGGAATTGAACCCATGGACATTCCACCCCTGAGATACACCCCTAGTCCTATTTTATTTTTTATTTTGAAACAGGGTCTTGCTATGTTGATGAGGGTTTCCCTAAATTGCTAAGCCTAGCTTTGAGCCTGAGATCCTCCTGTCTCTATCATCCCAGCAGCCTTATTTTATCATGATCATTATCACCCACTAGACAGGGGTATGCCTTTCCTTGCTGGTGTGGGTTGTAAGCCTGGGATTCCCTGGCAGAGAGGGTAGGTCCATCTCTACACAATGACGACACTCGGCAAGACACCACACCTTAATGCAGCTTTAGAAAAACAAGACACCTGCATGGAAAAGTGACTGGCCTGGTCATTTATCCAGCAGCTGACTATAGGGACCGGAGGCTGGCTTTAAACCCCTCTTTCCTTTTAGCCATTTTCAATCTGATTGTGTCCATCCAAATTGAAAGATGGCTGGGTATGGTGATGCATGACTGTAATCCTAGTACTTGGGGGGCTGATACAGGAGGATTGCAGGTTTGAGGTCAGCCTCAGCAACTAAATGAGATCCTCAGTGACTTAATGAGACCCTGTTTCAAAATAAAAAGATAAAAAGGGCTAAGGGTATAGCTCAGTGGTAGAATGCCCCTAGGTTCCATCTCCAGTACAAAAAAATAAATAAATAAAAACTGAAGGACTGGTCTTTTGACAGATTGCTACAGTGAAGATGGGGAGGGGTGTAAAACCTCACAAAAATTCCCTGCGAACTTAAATGCCACTCTCGTCACGTGGCCAGATGCAGACCACAGCGGGGTGTGGTCACATTCATATTTTAATAATATCAAAAAAGCACAACAACTTCAGTGTTGGCTGTTCATCAAGTTAACGCGCCAGCCCAAGCCTCAGTTTCCCCATCTGTAAACCATGAGGCTTGGGCGAGGTCAATGTTGACTCCCTCCAGTTCTAGCATCCCACAGTCTGGGTCCACACCCCTCATATTGTGTTCTTTTGGCCATAGAAAAAGTCAGGGATGATATAGGACCACCACAACAGCTCACCCTCAACCACAAGAGACGACTCCAACGACAAGCTTCCTTGCAAAGTCTGTGGCCTCATCACAGAACAGTTAGAAACACTAATGTCAGAGTTTGTTGTTGTTTTTTTTTTTTTTTAATATTCTTCTTTCAGTATGAATGCAGTAATGGAAACATTAGCAGACAAAGACCCAAAGCAAGCCGTAATACCCCCCAAAGCTCATTGCAATGTTTAGGCCATAAATTGAAATTAGAATTACAAAAATGACACTCCGGAAATTATTTTTAAAACCAAAAACATCTTTAAAAAAAATGAAATGGCATTCCGACTGAGTAGTTCTGCGGGCACCCCCCAAGTTAGAGTACCTCAATTACGGCAATATCGCTGTTACCCTCTCAACCGAAATTGCATGTGAGAGCGGTGTGATTTACATTTGCAGTTTATAAAATAAATTGGGCAGAAAAGAATCTCATAATCTCCAGCGCGTTTCGTTTACCAGATTTTGCGAAGGTAAATGGACGGAGCATGTGACCCTCCAGGCAGCAAACAATGCCACTAATGATCGCTAATACTTTCATTAGCAGAAATTTGATAAATGCAGAGATGGTCTCCCAGACAGCTCCCCAGCAAAACTGAGATCAGCAAAACTCTCCAAGAGACGCCCCCTCCCTAAATCCGAATCCTACTCTTAATTACATGTCCTCTGACAGGGGGGCTAAGGACAAGACCCACTAAGTTGTGGGGGTTTCTGGCCTGATGATTTGTAATGCTATACATGCTGGCTTGGGCATGGAGTTGAGTGGATTAAGTTGAGAACTACTGTTCTGCCTCAGCTCAGCTACCATGGTCTCTCCCGGATTGCTCCAGCGGCTATCCAATTCCCCTCCTTGCCCTGATCCCACCCAGCAGCTAAGGAGACACCTTAAATAGAAGTCAGCTTATACAACTTCCCAGCTCGATTCCATTTGAAAAGAAGCAAAGCCCCCAAGGTCTCCATGAGAAGGTCCATCTCATCTTTCTGATCTCATAGAACTGACTCTACCCTTTCCATCACTCATTTTGGTGCAGGGACGTGGACCTCTTTGCTCTCTTTCTGACACTTTGCAGTTGTCACCACCTCAAGGACTTGCCCTGTGGTCCTCTAAGCTCTTTCTTCCACATATGTCCATAGATCATCCTCCTCTCCTTGAAGGTTGGATGCCCCAGGGTTCCCTGCCCTGACCACTCTTTCTCTGGATCTTTCTCATACCCTATTACCCTGGTGGATCTCTTCTTTTGTCCAATAAAATTAAAAGCTGTTAACATAGGGCTTCCTGATTTTCCTGTCTGTTGTTTATTATTTGTGAGCTCCAGAGAGGCAGAAACCTTTATTTTGTGATGCTGTATCCTCAGACCCTAAAATAGCATCCGGGGAAAGTAGACACAGAACAGGTATGAGAAGGAAGGAGAAAGGAGGAAGGGAGGGGGTAAGGAGAATATGTAGCAATAAAAAGAAATGCTACGTTAAGATGGTTAGAATTATGTTTTTGTCATTTCTAATGTTTTCATATTATTATTATCAAATTATATTAGACTTTAATTCCAAAACATCTATTAGCGAATTATAGGCATTCTCAGGTGGTATATCTTAAATGATATTTTTAAATTGGTGACTTCAGTGTGTCATTGAAAATTGGAAATAAGTACCTTGAGCACAGTAGACTCTTGCAATACTCAGTTTTATAAAAATATTAAGTTGAGAGATCTGGGTGCAGTTCCAGAGTGGCGACAGGCAAAGGGAGGGGGTAATGGTGGTAGGGAGTGTGCACAGGTGCCAGGGACTTCCTCCTCGTCACTAAATCAACTTGGTAGTGTGGACAAGGACACTCATTGACCAGCAATCAGACCGGCTACAAAGACAGCCCCCACTGGCCTGCCGCCCCTCTGTGCTTTGTTATACCATGCCAATCACTTGCCCCATCTTCCTAACCCCGTTACTCAGGAACTCTTCTGTATACTTTCCCCAGTACCTTTGGGCTTCATAAGTCTATGTCTGGAGGCCAGCCTCATGAGGCCAATGTATGCAAATACAACCAAAAAGAACAAAGAGAAGGAAGGATGGAGGAATACAGAAGGGGGGTGATGGGAGAGAAAGAGAGAGAGGAAGGGAGGGAGGGAGAGAGAGAAAGAGAGAGAGAGAGAGAGAGAGAGAGAGAGAGAGAGAGAGAGAGAGAGAGAGAAAGAGAGGGGTATCCTGGAGGAACCTGGTTGGGTACAGCTTATTAGAAAATGTCACATAGGTCCCCAATGTGCTCAAAGGAGGTGACATATACAGAGGACTGTCGAGGGTCAGTTGGACCCCATGAGATATTTATTTGATGTTCTGATTTTAGACCCCAAGCCCAGACCTGGATTTGGCTCCCTCCCCTGTTTCATTGCCCATGGCCACCCTTGCCCTGGATTTGCGTCTCAGTATTCACGCCAAACCTACCAATAGGCATCAGAAGCCTACGGCAGCCATTGTTACTGAAGACCCAGCCCACTCCACACGCACACATGCCCAGCCCTTCAGCAATCGGAGATGAGTGAGGAGATGCCATGTAAGTTGTTGATGGTGAAGAGGTAAAGGAGGAGCATCTGGGCAGTAATACGTGATTAGTAGACTTACATTAGTATACTTATAAGTACTTAAATGGAAGAACCTATTCAACAAACATTTTGAACTCAATGCCAAAGTCTATGAATGAGTTGAACTAGTAAAATAAAGGATAAAAAATAATAAGGGTAAATGAATAATCAAGGAGTAATTAACAAGCTGAGCTCTATGGGTTTCACGCCAGTTCCAGCTATATTTAATTAAGTTCCAAAACCTCCAGCCAACCACAGTGACTTGGGAGCCCCAAGAGCGTCTCCCACCAGGTTCTTGGACAAAACTTCCAAGTCAGTTTTGGTGCCTCCACCCCCAATAGCATTCAGGAAGAGTGATTCACACAGTCATTCCTTCATCTACTTTATTAATGTATGTATTCCATAAGTACTCACATATAATTTAAATCCCAACCCATTTTGAGAAGATTTACTCAACAGGTATCCACAGGACAGTGATTTTATGCCCAAACTTCTCTTTTGTGCACGAATCCAGTCAATTCTTTCCTCAAAGACCAACAGCCTGGTGATGGGCACATTAAGAAGCATGGAAGTAAATCAAATTTTACTGCATCTCTTTGCTTTCTACCCTAAATCCCCTCAAAAGGGAGAAGGATCCTCTTTTTAAGACATGCTCAAAGAGGCCACTTCCCAAGTGCATAAATACTCTTATTCCACGATTTCTCCCTTTCCCATCATGCATTTCTGCTTCTATTTATAAGAATCCAAATTAAAAATTTAAGGTCAAAATGAGATCCGACAGAGACATGGAAATTCTTAACTGGTTGTGTGGAAATGGTGCCTGCGAAATGCCCACAGGACATGTTGCATATTTTTAAGTTGCTATCAGGACCTCTGAATTGAAATGTGATGGCTCTTGTGCACAGGATGAGATAAATTATGGTACATGAAAGAAGAAAGGTTTGCTGCTTTCTGTTTCTTGTTTTGTTTTGTTTCCAGAAATGATGAAAGATGCTACCCTTCTTTAAATGAGTCACGAATGACTCATCTTCTCTTGGGAAAATCTAAAGTGGCCAGTGATTTGATTGCTTTTTCTACTGTAAACAGATCCAAGAAGTGAAACCCAAGAGAGAAACAATAAAGGACCCTGTGAGATTCAAATAATTTTATTTGTGTTTCTTTCCCAAATGACACCACCTTGAAAATAGTTTTTAATGCCAAGTATGAACTCTCTTTCATGTTGTGAATTTATTATATATTAAAGCAAGTGAAGCCACTCAATCCACTGATTTGGGCTGTACAAATTTTATTTGGAGGAGTTCTTATCCATTAATGAAATTCATTGTAAATATTGGTATAATTCAATCATTTCATAAATGGAAGTCACAGACTGATTTTCATCTTTTCTTATGTCTTGTTAAAAAGACACTGTTCTGTCTGCATTTCTGTTTCTCTCTTTCTCCAGAACTTCTCTCTAACTATTTTGATAACTTACAAAGCTAAGAAATGTTCAACGTTGAGGGAAAAAACACTAGAGAACTTTTTGAAATTCATTGTACCCCAAAGGCTGACAGCGAGAATATACTTTCTGGTACATAAGAAAGAAAAATGTATTTGGTATGACTGGCTGTTAATATGTCATCGAGATAAATCATAAGTCTTATTCTTGGGAATCTTAATAAAAGAAGTCACTTGAGACGTGGGGAGTACAAAAATAATCACCAAGAGGCTCTACCTTTGACTAGAACCTGGGGAAATTCTGAAAGTGTTCATTCATAGAGACACTTAAAAAGACATCGCCCAAATTTATCATTGCCATAAATTCCTGCTGACTAAAAAAGTTTCCTTAGTGTAATTTACAATGCTCACCATAAAATACTTCATCAAAAGGAAACACTTAGATTTAATACAAAACCGTAAACTCCCAAGGACTCGGGGACAATGGTCTCAGCCAGTCTCCAGAGAAGATAGAGTTATCAGTGGCTCCTAGGGGCCTCAAGACTTGGTCTCACTTTTATCTGACACCCCTACCTCTGGGTTGTCCTTCTGGGATTCCAGAAAGAGGCAGGCAGGCTTTCAAACAACTCTCTGGCTCTTCATTGTCTCTGAAGGGAGTGGAGACAGGAAGGAAGGGGACCCAGGCTGGATGTTCCTGGATGCCTCAGTCAGCCTACACGTAACTGGTTTCACTTTGTCTTCAGGCCTGGAAAGCTGTTAGTTAGCTACTGTGTCCCTCTCAAGAAAGAAGTCTGTGCACTACAGGACAGAACCATCAGTTTTCCATCTTTCGGTTCTTCCTTTAAGTGTTCTTAAAGCAGTAAATCCACACTCTGGTACCACCCCGATGAACCCATGTACTCCAGTCCCGTGTTCTCTCTGCCTTGGACTCTCCCTCCCTATGTTCTTGCTAGCACTTCTAATTCCTTTTTCTGAAATGAATATCATAGTCTTCCTACAAAACTGCTGTTCTGTAAGGACCTCACCATTTTTCTTGGATTAAAAAACCTTCCTAAACCCTGATATCCAAGTTGCCTGCACCTGACTTCCAGAGTGTCCTCATATTCTTCTCTCAGATGCAATCCAATGGGCTGGTCCAGCCACACACCTCACTCTGTTCCTGAGAGTCTTTGGTCTTTTTTTTTTTTTTAAACTCTTCCTGAAACTAAATCTGCCTAAGGCACTAAGTTACAGAGGGTCTCACTAGGGAGCTGAGGCTGGCTGCGAACCCAAATCCTCCAGCCTCAGTCTCTCAAATGCTGGGATTACAAGTGTGCACCACCACACCCGGCTGGCCCCTCATTCTTTACCAAGGATTCCTCTCCATCAGAAGAGCTGTTTTGTACCTTGGTCATATGATACTGACAGCATTTTGCTTTTCTCTGTAGATTTTGTACATATATTTCATCTCCTAGGTTAGGTGGTGAAGTCACTGAAGGCACAGATTCATCTGTGCCCCAATTCAATTCACATCTTATGGTTGGATGGTCAGAAAGAAGTAATGCATGTACTATATATATTGTCTTGGTCAACATTCTCACTGCTCTACGCCAAAACAACTGACCACACAACTCATAGGAAGGCAGATTTACTTGCTCACATTTGTTTGGGGATCTTGGGCTTCAGTCCATGTGAGGGCCAGTCTGCAGAGCTCAGAGCATGACAGTGGGAAGGTGAGAGAGGGAGAAAGCAAGACTCTGCTCTCACATCATGAGACCGGAAGCAAAAGAAAGAGCAGGGGGAGAAGGAAGGATACCTAATCCCCAAGGCCACACCCCTAGCGACTCCTCCTTAGCAACCAACCCCTGCTTTCAACACTGCTGCCTTGTTTCCATGAGGGCTAGGGGGACGTCCTAAACCCAAACCACTCACATATTAGGTTGGTACATAAAGCCATAGAGCTCAGAGGTCTCTAGCTGGTCAGCTGGACTCCAGAGGAGATGGAGCTTCCCTATGCATTTCTATGAGTGAATACTTTCAAAGTATCCCCTGGTTCTAGTCAAAGGTAAGGCCTCTCAGTGCTTATTTTTGTTTTTGTGCTTTCTACATCTCTAGTGATTTCCCTCCAGCTGTGGGTAAATAGTCCTCCCTTTTCACCATACTCAGGAGTTCTGGATAGTCCTTACGTTGTGCGGTTGGCAGCTAAAGGAGATGGAGAAAAAGCAGCAGGACCGAGAAGACAGAGACTGAATGGAGCGCGATGAGATTTCACGTGGAGCACGAGGACAGCGAAAGGCCCTGCGGTCTTGGAGGAGGGTGTTGACAACAACCAGTGTTGACAACAAGGAGGGAAAGCAATCGAGAGGAACCCAGGACTTAGAGAGCTGAGAGGGTGGGGAATGGCTGCCGGAGTTGGCATTAAAAAATGGCTGCAGAGCCAGGCATGGTGGTCCACACCTGTAATCCCAGTACTTGGGAGGCTGAGACAGGAAGACGGCAAGTTCAAAGTCAGTCTGAGCAACTTAGCGAGACCCTATTTCCAAATAAAAATTAAAATAGGGATGAGGGTATAGCCCAGAGGTAGAAGTAACCCTGGGTTCCACCCCTAGTACAATAAATAAATAAATAAATAAATAAATAAATAAATAAATAAATAAATAAACCACTCTTAAAAAAATAAAGACTGCAGACTTTCACTACAACATCACAAGTACAGGTGGAGTTAGGGCAAAGTACCCGAAGGAAAGTTGGTAGAAACACAGATTCTCAGGAGCTGCCACGGGTTAATCAGAATTCTTCATCTTAAACCGAGCTCACTTTTCTCAAAGGAAAAAATGGAAACAGCAATGAGGAGAGCCACAGGACAGATGGTGATAGGGTACCTACCAAGTGCTAGGCAGCATTCCAAGCATATGACGTGAGATTCTGCCCTCACAACAGTACTGGGGTGGCTCTGTTATCCATATGTAACAGGGAAAGAAACCAAAGGGTGTAGGGACTGAAAAACGTACCCAGGTCGGTACAGAGTCATAGCTGAGCTGGGCTTCAAATCCAGAGGTGGTACCCATAGCATTTATCCCCTTGGATAAATGAGGTACCCATAGCATTTATCTGCCCCTTGGCTCCATCAGGGCTTAACTTGGGAGCTTACCCAAGGATCCTATGGACCATTGCAAGAACTAAAAAGGCAAGTTTACTGGGAAAAGAGAAAATAAAAGACTTGCCCTACCCAACCCTGATTATATATAACCAGCAAAAGAATCCTCTCAGAGAGCTAGCAAGCTACCCAAAGCCCCAGAATACCTTCCAAGGTAACAACTGAGAGGGGTAGAGCCATAAATAAGTCCTTGCCATGACTACAGTCATTTCCCTGTTCTTTAATAATAATGAGAAATTGATGAGGAATCAAAGCCAGATTCATACTTCCTCACAACCTTGCAGCTCAGGGAGAACCTCCAGGGACCCCGAAGTTCCCATGCAAAAGACCCAGTGACGAAGGGGAGAGGCTCAGGATTTTTTTTTTTTTTTGCAGTACTGGGGATTGAACTCAGAGGCATTCTACCTCCGAGCTACACCCCCAGCCCTATTTTTTATTCTTTATTTTGAAACCGAGTCTCACTAAGTTGCGGAGGGCCTCACTAGGTAGCTGAGGCTGGCCGCAAACCCAGATCCTCTGGTCTCAGCCTCCCGAATGCTGGGATTTACAAGCGTGCGCCACCACGCCCCGCTAGGCTCAGGATTTAACAGCAAGGCCTCTTTGGAGGAAGTTTGGATGCAGTGATTCCACAAAGCGGCAAAGCTGGCATGGTCTAAGAAGCTCCGGGCCTCGCATGGAAGGAATGAAGAGCACGCTGGAGCAACAGCAGGCTCTGCGTAGTAAGGATGACCACGGGCTGCAGGCAGCTGCAGAGCCAGGGCTGCAGCCCTCTGCTAGCACGTCCCCGTGCCCTTTGCACTTCGGCAGACAGGAAACCAGCCGCCCAGGTCTTCCCACAATGCAGGGTCCATTGTCCAACTACAGGGAATGCCTCACCCAGGTCCACCTGCTTCCCAGGGCAGCTGACCTTGGTGGCTAGTGGAGGCAAGGAGATAAAGGCTAAGCTGTTCTGGCCCAGAGGGGACGAGGATCCTCCAGAGTCCCTTTGTCCCAGCATGGCTTGCTCATTCTTCTCTCTCTCTCTCTCTCTCTCTCTCTCTCTCTCTCTCTCTCTCTCCCCCTCCCTCCCTCCCTCCCTCTCCCTCTCTCTGCCTTCCACAGGTGTTGATCCAAAACATGTTCCCCATACACACACCACATGCCAACTCCGTCTCAGAGACAGCTTCCCAGGGAAGGGAACACAGGCGCATGCCTGTGTCTTAACCATGTCCCTGGATCCCTCCCATTCCTCTGTCTTAATTTTATTTAAGCCCTACAAGTCCCTGAGTATGAGATAGCTAGACTCAGGATCTTCTGGGATAAGAAAAGGACAGGAAGGGAGACCAGGAAGAGAAAAAGGGAAGCTAAGCATCCTACATGGTGAAGGTCAGGAGGGTAAAGGGCATGCACAAAGACGACCCTTGCATGGACTGGGAGCTGGGGGAGGTTTTCCAAGGTTGGCAGATAAGAGTTTCTGGGCAGAAGAGGCAGGTATTGACGATTAAACAGGTTTTGCGAGGAGTCACTAAAATTATGAATTGTATCCCCACTGACGGTTTCCAAGAGACACAAGTAAATACCGGGATCACTTTTTAATTACTCCTGAGTGCTGGGCCGTATGTTTAATATTCAACTCCACACAGAATTGAGGGCCCTGACTTTTATTGGGTGTATGAGTCAGGGTAATTAACATTAGCTGCTTTAATACACAACCCCCAAATCTCCGTGGCTTAATATAGCCGAGGTTGATTTCTCACCCACCTCACAGTCAGTTGGGGGCGGGGCAGCTCCTGTCGCCAGCCCTCCGGTGAGCAATCCACCTGTGGTGCTGGCCATTTTAGACGGGTCTTTGAGATGGTCCCCCTGGGTCTCTCTGATACCTCCTTCCTGCTCCGTCAACCTTTCCTCATCTTGCTTTCTATGCTTGGAAGCTCGCTGGTGTGAACTGCAGCTCAGAGTCAAAGGGACCCTGGCTTACAGCCACCAACTAAAGTTGGCCCTGGGGATCCCATCTGGAAATCAAGGTGGAGGACGAGGAGAGAGAGGTTTATTTCCCCAGCTTCTTTCTGTCAGGTTGGCCTCCTAGAGAAGCTGGCTCACTTGACAGCTTTTCTCTGGAAGGTTCTCTCCACATCCCCCTCCTGCCTTCTTGTTCATTTTCTTGGCCCTCTGCTTCCCTTTCAAGCCCCAGATTGGTGAAACCTGAGCTAATTAATCTGAGCTGACCTTCAGCCCTACAGCTCTTTTGAAACATCCCTGTGGTCTCCCTATCCCCAACCAGGACTTTACCACAGCCCTTAAATGGGCATCCTTGAACATTGATTCATTTGAATGCATCTTTGGAAAGGAGTTGGGAAGTAGGAAAAGAAGACCATGAACTGGGATTTAGCACACTGGGAACTTTTTCTATCACCTTACTTTCCTTAGTCATTTCTTCATTATGTTTTATTCTATGATTCTCTTTTTTTTTTTTTTTTTTTTTTTTTTTT
>PVLC010010474.1:0-50305 GCA_004027655.1 Graphiurus murinus | reverse complement strand
GGGGCGCAATAGATCAATGGAGGTCTGGATAGCTGGATAGTTGGCAGGATATTACATGGGAGGGATTGGCATGCAATGTGGTGTGCAGGATCGCGGTGCGCAGTGCCCTCTCCTTTGTTTTTCCTGCGCTCTGTGTGGTTCCACTCCTCTTTCTATCTGTCAAGCTTGCTGCCTCCTGGTTCCAGCCTTGCTGTGCAGTCGGTCCCCTAGGCTCTGTTGTGGAGCCCCGGATATGTCCCGCTGGAGTTTAGGCTGATCGCACCGCACGCTCCCATTGCTGTGTCCGGTGGTAGAATGCCCCGCCTGGGTGGAGCGTGGGGGGCTGGAGGTGCCCACGCCACGCCTGGTCCCCGGGTCCGCCGCGGTGCCCAGCCCTTGGAACTGGGCTCACCTCTGCAGTCCCAGGTCCCAATTCCGGGAGCCCGCAGCCCTCAGCCCGATGTTAGCAGTCTGCGCCGCGCCTGAAGACTGACAGAGGTGCTGCCTGGAGTACTCCCTTGTTTCCAGACCCACTCTCCGCGGTCCCTGGGTCCACCGGAGTGCCTAGTTCTGGGAATCAGACTCACCTCCACTGCCCCGGGTTCTCGCTCCGCCAGTGAGCCCCGGCTCACCTCCGCAGTTCCCAGTTGCTGCTCTGCCGAGCCCCTGGCCCGCGGCCGGAGGCCGGCGGCCCGCACTCGCCTGCTGTCCCTCCGAGGTGTTGTTTGGAGGACTCCTTTGTTCCCCCGACCGGCTATCTGAGTTTTCTTCCGTTGTGGTTCAGCTTTCACCCCTTTTTGTTGCTTTTTTTCTTCTGTAAAGAAGCTGGTTTTGGGGCAAATTTGATTTGGAAGAACAGCGTCTGGGGAGAGGTATTTCACTCAGACGCCATCTTGTCGATCTCCAGACAAAGTCATTCTTAGCAATAAGAACCATGCAGGAGGTATTACAATACCTGACTTCAAACTCTACTACAAAGCCACAGTAATAAAAACAGCATGGTATTGGCACAAAAACAGACACATGGACCAATGGAGCAGAATAGAAGACTCAGAAACAGACCCACAGGCTTACAGTTAGCTCATTTTTGACAAAGGAGCCAAAAATATACACTGGAAAAAAGATAGCCTCTTTAACAAATGGTGTTGGCAAAACTGGTTAACCATATGCAGGAAAATGGAAATAAACCCCACTTTTTCACCCTGCACAAGAGTCAACTCGAGGTGGAACAAAGACCTGGAAGTTAGGCCAGAGACTTTGCAGCTACTTGAAGAGGGCATAGGACCAATACTTCAACACATAGGCACAGTTAAAAACTTTCTCAGCAAGACCCCAAAAGCACAAGCAACTCAAAGGAAGATCAATACATGGGATTGCATTAAACTGAAGAGCTTCTGTGCAGCAAAGGAAACTATCAAAAACCTCAACAGATAGCCCACAAAGTGGGAGAAAATTTTTGCCAGCTACTCTTCTGATCGAGGACTAATATATAAGCTATACAGAGAACTCAAGAAACTCACAGCTAAGAAAACAAATAAACCAATTGAAAAATGGGCAAAGGATCTAAATAGACACTTCAAAAAAGAAGAAATACAAATGGTCAATAAATGTATGAGGAAATTTTCTACATCATTAGCAATCAGAGAGATGCAAATCAAGACTATCTTGAGAGTTCACTTTACTCCAATCAGAATGGCAATCATAAAAAACACAAACAACAATGAATGCTGGCAAGTGTGTGGAGAAGTGGGAACCCTAATACATTGTTGGTGGGATTGTAAATTAGTGCAACCACTTTGGAAAACAGTATGGAGGATCCTCAGATGAATGGGAATGAATCTACCAGATGATTCAGCAATACCACTTCTGGATATCTACCCAAAAGAATGGAAACCAAGCTATCAGACAGTCGCATGTGTATCTATGTGTATAGCTGTACAATTAACAATTGCCAAACTATGGAAGCAGCCAAGATGTCCATCGACAAATGAATGGATTACAAAACTATGGGATATATACACAATGGAATTTTACTCAGCCATAAAGAAGAACAAAATCATGTTATTTGCAGGGAAATGGAAGCAACTGGAAAACATTATGTTAAGAGAGATTAGTCAGTCACAAAGAGTAAATTAACATATGTTCTCCCTAATATGTGGATGCTAGGGAGAAGATGGGGCATAAGAGGGACTTCAGATGAAAAAGGAGAAACTCTAAATAAGCAAAGAATTTGACTTCACTGAAGGTGATGGACGACTGGGGGGTGGGGTTGGGTGGGGGGGGACCCTAATACATATGATGTGCTTTCATATCAAAGTCAATCACTAAACTGAACTTGAGAAGGAGGGAGGGCAAGGGAGTGGGGTGGGAATTGGGGAAGGGGTTAAATGAGAAATGTGTGCTTATATGTCTTTATCAGCTTGTACCTAACAAAGATGTATGATTACAATGCACCAATTAAATAAAAAATTAAAAAGTTGGTAATGGAAAAAAATTAGCTAATTGTCCTTAATATGTATATATAATACATATTACATATAAGATATATATTCTTATACATATATCTTCAGCACTATTTTCTATTTTTTCCACTTTCTAACTAAATGGACAACCTATTTGTCAGCTCCAACAAATTTTTTATTTAGTTCTTCAACCTTTGAAACAAGTTAATACAGAAGAATTTAACAATGTTTTAGGATTTACTTCCCACAGAAAAGTAACCCAAGGATTTATGAGCCATAGTGTTCCCTTTGGCATTAAATATTATAATGCAAAGCGGGGTGTGATGGCTCATGCTTATAATCCCAGTACCTGGGAGGCTGATACAGGAGGATCTGAGTTCGCGGCCACCCTCAGCTACTTATTGAGGCCCTCCAAAACTTAGTGAGACCCTGTTTCAAAAATAAAGAATAAAAAAATAGGGCTAGGGGTGTAGCTCAGAGGTAAAATGGCCCTGGGTTCAATCCTCAGGACTGCACACACACACACACAGACACACACACACACACACACACAAAAAAAAAAAAAAAAAAAGAAAAATTAATGTGAGCCTGGTGTGGTAGTGTACATGTGTAATCCCAGTACTTGGGAGGCTGAGACAAGAGGATTACAGGTTCATGGCCTGCGTTAGCAAGTTAGTGAAGCCCTCTGCAACTTAGCAAGACCCTGTTTATTTCTATATAAAAAGTAAGGAAGTAAGGCTGAGGATTTAGCTCAGAGGTAGAATGCTCTGGAGTTCAATCCCCAGTACCACACACAAAAAGTAATTTAATGTACTAAGGATGATAGATACGAAATGGCCAGTTTTCCAGTAAATGTACTAGACTCATAGTTAATTATCTTTCAGGACTTATACCACACAACTTATTTATTAACTGACAAAATCTCTTCTCTTCCAATATAAGCAGGATATCTTAGCTGAAAAGTACGTATTGAAAGTATCCCAACTCCTGAGAAGACCCTGTATCAGGGGATAGAAAAGGGTAACTAATCATTATAAACAAACTTTAAGTTGCTGAAACTGAAGTTGTTGCTTAAGTTTCTTTTCTATTTCTATGACTTAGTGAGGAAGAAAGTAAAAGTCAAACTGGAATAGCATTTCAATAAACATAAACTAGGATTGGTCTTGTAAAAAATGTAAGAAATTACTATCTTATTATTAGTAATATATTCTAGGTTCAAATTAATAAATAATGTGAGTGTTCTATGTGTTAAATATATATGACCATACTATGAGTAAAAAAGCTACTACTGCAGGAAAACTAAAGTTAGCACTCAGTTTATGTCTGTTGGGTAATTGTGTTTTGTTTTGATTTTTTTCTTAAGAGCATAGCCTAGTAAACACAAAGTTATGAAAGGAAAGTTTTCTAATATATCACAAGCTATGTTGTCAAATAATATTAAGGATTTTATTGAATTTCATATAAAGGGAGAATATATGTTGTATACTTTCCACTATTTTAAGTTTGTCTAAGATGAAATAAACCAACAGTGTTCTCTTTCTCTTCTACTAGTTAGGAAAAGATTTATATAACGAGCCATTATATTCTATTTGGAAAGGATGAGGACTGTGGTTCCTGTAATTAATCACACTATAGTACAGAGATCTCTCACAATGACTCAACAGAAAAATGTTTAGATATGCATCTTTAATATCCAGAAGGATATTAAAGATTAATGTGTAGGATAATTTATTTTTCCTTTTAAGTTTTGTATATTTAAAGAAAAATTAAATGCATATTAAACAAAATATATAACTTTAAAAAAAATTATCATAACCAACCTCCACACTTAGAAAAAGATTATCTCCATGACTTAGTATACTTTATTTTTCTTTATAATGCTACTGCATGAACATTCATTTCTAAACACTATAGGTTTGTTTTACCTTTTTCTAAAATTCGTGGAGACAGAAATTTTATTTCTGGCTTCTTTTAGTCAGTATTACATGGTGAGATTCATGCAAGTTGCTGAATATAAGTCATTCATTTTGCTGTTGTTGTTTCCACTATAGGAACATAACACAAAGTACTTATCTATTCTGTCAAACATTGTCATTATTTCTACTTTTAGACCATTACATTTAATGCTGCTATTAACATTTTCTATGCATGTCCTCATTCCTATATGGATGAACTTCTTCAGGGTATTTATCTGGGATTGAAATTACTGGATCACAGGGTGTATGCCCTTTCCACTTCAGGAGACAATACCATATATGTTTCTAAAGCATCTGTAACAACTTAGGCTGCCGGCAATGTATGAGTATTCCTGGTCTTCTGCATCTTCACTAACTCTTGGTTTTGTCAGTCTTTTAAATTATAGCCATTCTGAAGGGAGCATAGGTGAGGTTTTATTTGGAATTCTGATATAGAATTTAGATATTTTTCTGTATATTTGTTGGACATTTGGATTTTGTCTTTTGTGAATTTAAGTCACTTTCCCATTCTGATTTTTCTACCAGATTTTGTATTTGTATATTTTATACATCCATATAGATATATCCTACATTTTCTCTCTCTCACTGTATCTCTCTCATATATATATACATATATATTGTTTTTCTACATTGTCTTTTTTCTTTTACTTACTTATTTATTTATATTTATTTTTTGCAGTACTGGGGATTGAACCCAGGGGCATTCTATCTCTGAGCTATGCCCCTCTATTTTTTATTTTTTATATGTATATATATAATCTATATCTATATATAGTATATACGTGTATCTCTATACATATATTATAGTGAGGGATGTATATGTGTTTATATGTGTGTTTTATATATATGTATATATAAGATAAAGATAAACATATATGTATATGTTCTGGAGTTGGAACCTTTTGTCAGTTGTACATTTTGAAAATATATTTTCTCAAATGAAGGCTTACATTTTCATTCTCTTATAGGTTTATTTTCATAAGCATATGCCCTTAATTTTAGTATAGTATATAGTATCATTAATTGACCATTTAATTTTTGTTTAGTGCTTTTTGTTTTCTATTGAATTTTTTTTTTATCTGAAACTCATGAAGAAATTTTTCTACATTGTCTTTTTTCTTTTACTTATTTATTTATTTATTTATTTATATTTATTTTTTGCAGTACTGGGGATTGAACCCAGAGGCATTCTACCTCTGAGCTATGCCCCTCTATTTTTTATTCTTTATTTTGAAATAGGGTCTCATTAAGTAGCTGAGGCTAGCCACAAACCCAGATCCTCCCGTCTCAGCATCTTAAGTACTAGGATTACAAGTGTACTAATTTATGTTAAATTGTTTTGTGGAGGATATGAGAGAGAACTCAAATTTCACTTTTTCATTCATATACATATAATCTTCGCAGTATCATGTATTGAAAAGAATATACTTTCCCCAGTTTTGTACTGTAAAATCATCATCATAAAGGTATGTTTCTGCATCTTTAGTCTATATTCCCTGTCCTTGACCCAGTACATGGTCTTAATTACTGTAGTTTTAAAATAAATCTTGATAAGTCTCATAAAATATTCTTCCATATTATACTTTGTTTTAGTATAGAATTGGTTGTACTACAATAACCAACAATCCTACATTGCAATATCCTATAACAATAGAGTTTTTATGTGCTTTTTTTTTGCTCTCGCTACAAGTTGAATTTGGGTTTTCTGGAGAATTTACTTGATCTCTTCTTATTTAGTGCCCAGAATAATTGAACGGCCATTCTCGCATACATATTGCTAATTACCTTAGCTAAGGGAGATAGAGAATAAGAGTACACGAATTGCCTGGCCAGTAGTAATGCCACTTTAGCATCCATTGGCAACTAATGTAACATGGTCATTTGTCAACTCAAGCAAGAGGAAAAAGGGAAATACTAGGTAAAAAGTACTTAATGATAATATATTTTATTGAGTATATAACTTATTCCTGTCCCTTTGTTTTTCAATGAACTTTCTTATGAAATATTTAAAAACTACATCATAAGGAAGATGTATTTTTCAAATCTCTATATATCTGTATCTCTTGATCTCCTATCTCAGCCTCCCAAATTCTGGGATTATAAAGATACAAACCATGCCTGGCTATGCACCATTATTTCCAACACAAATTTCATATAAGTTCTTTAATACACAGATGTGCCATAAACAGGGCTCAATAAGTAGATGCCTGACTCCTTTGGATAAGTTATTATTATTTTCTCTTTAGGCATCATTTAAAAAGAAGATGAAGCTGCCAATTATTAGCTATTTCAGATATGATATGATATGATGAGGACACAAAATTGGCATATACCATATTCAGTTTCTGATGAAATCCATCATGAAAATTTGAATCATACATAATTCAGTGATAAAGACATGGACTGATGAATGGGTTTTTCCATTTTCAAAGCAATTTTCTGTAACCACAGGGTTTTTGTTTCTCTCAACATGTCATCTAATTGATAACAATGTCTAAGTGAAGTAACAGACAGGCCCTAGTTATTTCTGGCTGCTCACATATGAAAGTTTACTCCTACAACTAAAGTTCCTATATTTATCTCCTTACTTGGCTTTGAAAATTATTGAATTACTTCTTCCTGATTGTGAATGAAATACTCTTACTTTTTCTTTTTTTAATAAAACAGCCAGCTTTAAAATATCCTGATTATCTGATTATAATTTAAAATATTTCTTTTACAGTATTATTTTCCTGTTACCAATTTTGGTTTAGTTTTATATGAACCATTTATTTCTGGTGATTAAACTCCTATAGAAATAGCTATTAGCTCTTGCTATAGCAATAGAATAGTAGTTGAGTGTGTTAAAGCATTTCCAATATGTATATTAAAAATAAAATTATGACCTTCAAGGGCAATTATATTCCTTATCCTTCAGAATGGCATTGTTAGTGATACTAAATTCTGCCAAAGTACTGAGAATAGAAGATGGAAAATGAGAAAAAAAATAAAGTACTGGGCAACCCTCATATATAGATAAGCAAATACCATAATTTGGATAAGGCTTGAAGTACATTTGGCCAGAGCCCTAGGTTTCAGCCTTCATCTCCAGGTCCTGCTGTTGGACACGACACGAAACTTCAGTTGTTCTGCTAGCAGCGGTCTCTCTTGCTGCCAACTGCGATGCTTTACCAAAAGCCAAAGCACTTCCTCTTTCCTATATGAATAATGTTTTTAATTTAACCATCTTTCCTACTCTTGCCAGAATTTTGTTCATATTATAATTTTATTTGGGAGAAAGGGAAGAAATAACTGTTTTATGGCCTAAAGAGGTATATTGGGTTTGGAAAATCTTTGACACTTTTCCAAGAGTCACCAGTGGCCTGCAGAATTTTGGGCAAAAAATTTAAGTGGTACTTGTACCTTACAATAATTATTAGGAATAATATATTGCATAAATTTGTACGTGGAAAATGAAGGCCAAAATATACTAATCTTGTCTGGAAATATATTTAACCTGTTGTAGGGAAAGTTACGGATTATGATTGCAACTTCTTCGAGGATAGAGAAAATATCTCATTCAATTTCACATCTGCAGTTTTAGTTAATGCTTATTCAAACCTCATTACAATTCTCAGTCTCTCCCCTGAGTTATAGATTCATATCCAAATGTCTTCTTGATACTCCATCCCAAATTTTAGTAAAGTCTGTCAAAAACAATATGGTCTTCATCCTATACATCTGTTTGTTTGTATGTTTGTTTGTTTTTTCCTGTGTTCCATTTATCAGTACATGGCACCATCATTTATCCACTTTGGGCAAAATAGAAGGATCCATCTTTAACATCTCCTTTTCTTTCAGATCTTTATGTCTGGCCCAAATGTCTCTCAAACCTATATCCATTTTTTTGTATTTTTACCAAACCTCCCAACAAACATCTAGGATTACCTGTTCAAAGAACGTTCTCCTTCCTAACTACTTTCTTTTCCACTGCATTCATTATGACCCTTTTCTAACCCATTCTCTGCAGCCATACTGATTCATTTTTCCTTTTCTTTTTGTTTTTCTACTTTTGTTTGTTTTTGTTTTTTGTACTGGGGATTGTACCCAGGGGCACTCTACTCTGCATATTTCCTTCCTGGGCACACTCCAAATGCTTGCTTCCATTAGGTTCTTCCTCCTAAAGGTTTCAACCCTCCCAAATAGTGTGCCAGCGACTGGAGATGTTTATCAAATAGGTTCCACTACAATCTTTTCTGATGAAGTGTTCCTCCCCACGCAAGGTAGCACTCTTTCCATGAGAACCTGCAGCTAATGGCTGGTGGAAATAGGTGATAGTTTTGGCCATCTTAGCTTGACATATCATCTAGACAGGCCATGAAAGGCTGGTTTCTTCTTTGGCCCAATTCTTCTTTTCCCTTTCCTGGGTGTTAATCCCAAGAGCACTTCCTCAAAATATTCTGCACTCTAATTAGCAGCTCAGATTCGGTTTCCTCCAGAACTCAGTCTGTCACATTGATTTTCTTTATTTCTTGCACCAGCTCTCACCCCATCTCAGGTCTCAGGACACATCTTTCTACTTGCTCAGGTCTCTGAAGGAAATATTCTTTCTACATTTATATGGCTAATATGTTGCTAGAAGTCAGGCATGGTGGTACACACTTGTAATCCCAGCACTTGGGAGGCTGAGACAGGAGGATCGCAGGTTCACAGCCAGCCTCCCAAGTAAAGCTCTCTGCAACTTAGTGAGACTGTGCTTCAAAATAAGAATATAAAATAAGGCTAGGGGTATAGCTCAGAGGTAGAATGTCCCTGGGTTCAATCCCTAGTATTGCAAAATTAAAAAAAAAGAAAAATGTTGCTAGTGTTTAGATCTTGAATGAACCCCAAAGGCCCATGTTTTGAAGGTTTGATTGTCAGTCTATGACACTATTTGGGAGAATTGGGGTCATTAGGAGGTAGAGTCTAGCGGAAGGAAGATGGGTCATTGGGAGTGTGCCCTGGAAGGAAATATTAGAATCTCAACTCCTCCTTTCTCTTTATCTTCCTCTTTGTTTCTCAAATGTCATGAGTCATCTTCTATCATGTGTTCCTTCCTTGATGTATACATGCTCAAATCAACTGGGCCAAGAAACCAATGAAACCTGATCCAAAACTAACCTTCTTAAGATGCTAGACCTAGTGACACAAGACTGTTATCCCAACAATTCTTGTCTTAAAACAAAACAAAAAATATCTTTCTTCCTTTTGGGTTAATTGTCTCAGGTATTTTGTAACAGTGACAGAAAGGTATTTAACACACATGTTAAAATATCATTGAAGTGATCTTTGGTCATGTCTCTCTCCACTTCTACATTATTGTATCATAGTGACTAATCTAGTACTTGACACATCGAAGGTTCAAAATAAAGATTTGTGAAAAGAAAGGAGAGAGGGAAGGACTACATGATCCCCACAGAGGCCTCTTTGACATGGTAGTTAGCAGAAAAAAGCTATATTTTCCATCTTTGTTAAAAATGTCAACTCAGAGCCAGGTGTGGTGGCACATGCCTATAATCCCAGTACTTGGGAGGCTGAGACAGGAAAATCCCAGTTTTGAGGAGAATTTCGGCAACATAGCAAGACTCTCAGCAATTTAGAGAAGTCCTGCTTCAAAACAAAGAATGCCCCTGGGTTCAATCACCAGTACCCGAAAAAAAAAAAAATTAACTCAGCACTTCCTACTAACTTCCTACTAGACAGGATATAATGAAAATGCACCGAGTCCCATTTTCTAAACAAAGCATGGTGGGAGGATTTTGGTCTCTGAAGTTAAATTGCCCTAGTTTAGAATTTTGAGATAAAATGTTGAAAACCATTCATAACTTTATTAGTCTTTGTTTTCTTATCTGTAAAATAATAGCCTGCCTCATAGCACTGTTATCATAATTGAACTGCCAACAAAGCTCTTGACACATAATAGATGTACAATAAATACTTCAATAACTATTACTATGCCAACATCAAAACTGAAAGAGATAAGGAAATCATCTCTGTATATTTGCAGTGCATGGTTATTTTAGAAGGTGTCAGAGCACATGTATCAGAAGCACACTGCTACACCAGTGTCATAGAACTAGCACAGCTTTTCAAACCTGTAGCTTCATGCCCCACGCTATTTGTAAAGCTAAGCCTTTATCATTTTGTAAATTCATTATTTTTAAAACATTGTTATATTTTCAATTATAATCTATAGTGGACTAAACATGCCCTGCCAAAGTTCACAGGTTGACCCTAATGCCTAACATGATAATACTTCAAGATGGGGTCTTTGGGAGGTAATGAGGGCATGAGTGTGGGGCCCTCATGAATAGGATCAGTGCCCTGTAAGAAAAAAGAAAGCTTGCCTTCTCTTATCTCCTTTTCCTCCTCCTCCTTCTCTTCCTCCTCCACTTCTCCTTTGCGCTTTCTTCCTCTGTGTGTGTGTGTTTCATGTAGAAACACAGCAAGAAGATAGTCATCTGAAGCTATAAAGTGGGCCCCTTCCAGATACAGAATCTACCAGAACCAAACTTTCCAGCTTTTACAACTATGAGAAACAAATATTTATTTTTTAAATCACTCAGTCTATGGTAGTTTATTATTGTGTCCCAAACTGACTATGAAGTGACAACTTTAAACTCAAGAAGAAAAAAATGCTATAGAGACATCAATATAGGTTATATATTAACATATAACTAATGTTATATGTTAATTATCCTATAAATTATGTTATTATTATAGTTAATAAAATATAATTAATTAATATGATTTTTATGTGAAATAAAGGGATTAGTAGTTTGTGCATATTAAAAATGTATTAACAGATGTATGATATATATTAACAAGCATTATTAAGTAATTACAATGGGCACTGTATTGAGTGCTTTATACCTATTGCCTTAGTTATTCCTAATAGTAAAGACCTGTGGCAATATTATTTTCTACATTTTACTCAGATATATTAATAAACTTGGCTATCCCCTGATAGAATCAAGCTTTTATTTCTTCTTTCTTTTTTTTTTATGGTACTGGGGATTCAACCCAGGGGGCACAAACTACTATCTTACCCCCTTATTTACACATTGTATGTTAAAGAAACAAAAGAAATCAAAGAATAAAAAGTACATTGATATATTTCAAGATACTAATCCTTTATTTCACATAAAAATCATATAAATTAATTATATTGTATTAACTATAATAATATATAATTAATTTATAGGATATTAACATATAACATATTAATTACATGTTAATATATAACCTATATTGATGTCTCTATAGCATTTTTTTTTCTTCTTGAGTTTAAAGTTGTCACTTCATAGTCAGTTTGGGACACAATAATAAATTACCTCTGAGTTATACCCCACAGCCCTATTTTTATTGTTTATTTTGAAACAGGGTCTCATTAAGTTGCAGAAGGCCTCACTAAGTAGCTGAGGCTGGCCACAAACCTATGATCCTCCTGTCTCAGTTTTCCAAGTACTCAGTTTCCACCAGGACCTGGCTTAATGCTCCCATTCATGAGGATTTGCAACATTTCACAAAAATTAATTTTTCTTGAAAATGTATAAGCTTGACTTGTGTGCACATATTTTAAGGGAAGATGGTTTCACAAATATACACCACTTGTTATTCCTTTCTTGTGTGTTGGTGCATAATTGTCACTATCCTGGAACAGTGGGAGAGTGAGTACTGGACTTCCCCTTCTGTTCATTAGATTGTGGGAGCTTTATAACTGCAAAGTTCCTAATTATATTAAATAATATAGTATAGAATAACCACTGCTCTTTTCTTCCAAATCTCCAGCATTAATAAACACCCCAGCCCTTCATCTTGGCCATAAATGCATTAGGCATCAAAGCTGTTTCAGACTAGAGTACAGTTTTACAACACAGAGGAACAAATCAAATTAAATAACCACATCGCCTTTATTTTGCAAATTACAGAAGAATTAAAAGCAATTCTTCTTACCAAAGATTTGTTTTTCTCTATGAATATAGGCATTCAAACCCTGATTTGGTTTTCTGTTCTGAAAATATGCTGTTGTGTTTCAATTCGCTTTAGAAAGATGAAGAAAGAAAAATCATTGCATTATAGAGAAAAGAATTTGTAAAGATCTAATTATGTAACCATTCTGCCAGTTGTTTCAGACCCTTCTTTATAGGAAGAATTGACACAGCTTTACCCACACATATAATGAAGAAGAGACTTTGCCAAAAGTTGTCTGCTATGCTCTTTAGAGCTGCAAGGCATGTCCTGGCTCCCAGTTATATGGTGAGATCGGCACTTATAACTGTGCCTGTGACATGCCTCAGGCAAGGCCCCTTAGCCAGGGCCCATAATCAGCAGGTGCACAATAGCCAGACTATGAGAAAAGACTTGAAACATCCAGAAGTCAGCAAGACTGCAGACTCCATGGCTATCCTTCCAAGTTCCCACTCATGAGCCTATATATGCAAATACCAATTCCCTTCCCCACAGCTTTTCCAAGCCCCTACCCCCCAGAAATAGAAAGTGACAACATCATTGCTTAGCTACAAATTGGCCTAGTCAGGACTACTAGATCAATGTTTACTAAGTGAGTCAATGCGTGGTTGAGTGGATGCCACATGGGAATGCTGAGGTCTTCTCTCCTGGTCTTGCAGGGCATTGTAAAGCATTGCACTTCTCATTCTCAATAATCTGTCGATGCAATTGTATGCTGAAAGTGCCTCTGCTCTGGAGGACACAAGGGTGGGGAGGTAGTGAAGAGAGCTATTGTATAATAATGAGCTCACATTATTTGAGCTCCATAACTTATGCAACTACTTATTCAATTTTTGCAATGAACCAGTATGGAAAATGAGTTTCGTTTAAGTGAAAATGGTTGCTAAAAACATCTAGGTATACTATATCTAGAAAAACCAGAATGGCTTTAGAATCTGTCTCTGTTCCTGTTTTCACTGGGCACCTCTGCCTTTTTATACATATCCGATAACCAATTGCATTCTAACTTTCTTTCTTCCAACAACATCTAAGACAAATTTCAAACTACTGAATCACAAACAACAGAAAGTTCACTTCCTTATAATGGAAGCTTCTTCTATTAATGACATTGAAAAAATTCAATCAGTAAATATTTATTATCTAAAGTTAATAAAATTGAAAGCACCTATAAACAATCATCCTATCAATTTGCTGTTAATATTACTTGATCCAAAGGATTCTGTGAATTTTTACTGTTCTGAGAATTATTTTATGTTTTGAGAATCCAAAGGATACAATAAAGAGAGAGAGAAAAATAAATCAAAATGTGTGTACAACAATGAGATAGATGCCAAGTAATAGCTAACCCATATAAAAAGATTTGGAAACTGAGAGAAGAGAGCAATTCATTTTTCTAGGGCATGGAGTTCAAGAGTGGGGCCACTAACATTGTCAGGAAGAGCTGTAGTTCGAAGTCATATTCTGAGTTGGACTCAAATTATGAATATTCCATAAAACAAAAGAAAGTGGATAAATAATTAAACAGAATTTTACCAAACATCAAATGACATAGAAAAAAACCTAGGGCAAAAGCCCAGGAAAACTCTGCGGCAGATTGAAGCTTGAAAAGCTGCCTGCTGTGGCTAGCATGGAGTCTCCCTGAAGTCTCTGCAATTCATTCTCTAGATCTCAGAGTGAGCAGTGTAAACTCAGGAAACTTTCTGAAACCCAACACTAGGTAAGGTTCCTCAAGTACACACTTTCCTAGGTCTGAGCTCCTTCCTCTCATAGCACTGATCTGTGTTTATGAATAAACATTTCCATAATTTGATTACCACCCCCTCCACCTTTCAAAAGCACAGAAAACATGTGAGAAGAAAATTCTGTTCTCCATTATAGCCCCAAGCACCTAGGATAGTATCTGATATATTTGTAGGCAGTCCAAAGAAAAAAAATCAGATAAATTAATGTTGAAAGAAATCTCAGAGGTCAGTCAAAATGCCAAGAGATTAATGAACATTGTCCCATGGACAATGGAAACCACTCAATTTTATTTATTTACTTTCAGCAGGTATGGGAGGAAGAGGATAAGATCTATTTTTAAAAAGTTTGCTTTGTTTGCAATGTAGAGAACTGGTTGCTGAGGGTAGAGCCTACAGGCAGGAAGACCAGTTAAATGATTGTTTCAGTATTCTGAAGAAATAATGAAGTCCCAAGCTAGAATATAATAGAACTTGGAGAAAAAAAGAACATGAGTGACATATATTCAAATCCCCAGGTTTTAGTGACTGATGGGGGAGTGGCAAACAGAGGAGTCAGGGCTGATTATCCTTAGTGTCAGTGAATACGCAACTGCTGGAGATTTAATGTAGAGAAACTGGTTCCTTTCAACAGAACACTGATGATACACGTGTATGCAGATTCAAAAGCAGCTTAGCTTACATAATTGAAATCATCATACTTTAAGAATTTTAACAATTCAAAATCGAATCCAAAACCAATTTTCATGAATTGAGTGAGAGTATTTTTTTTTTATTTTTTTAGCTGCATGAAAATGTTTTTGAATAAGTTGTATCTGATAAGGAAAGCAACAGAACATTATATACAGCCAAATGTACATCTTCTTTCCGCCCCTGTCACCTAGTCCTCTGCATATCCCATAAAGAGTTTTATCAGTTTCCTATGAGACTTGAGTAGGAATGATGGTAATTATCCAAAAAAGAGGGCAAAGAGTAACCAAGATGAATTTCTTTCCCAAACTGAGATGAGATCTGAACTGAATTGAGATTGAGATGAGAGAGAGAGAGAGAAAGAGAGAGAGAGAGAAAAAACTCACTGGTGATTGAGGGACACAAACAAGGAATCCTGCAATTAGAACAGATAGTGACTGACCAAAAAAAAAATGAAAATCATGGGATTTTATGGAGGAATACAGAAAACATGATGTTGCTAGGTATTACATACTCTACAGAACCCTAGAACTCTAATCCTCTATCCAGACATCATTTCCTATAAAGCAAAGAGTTCTACTTTGTAAAAAATTATCATACTGCCACTTTATCTTTCTCAATTCTGAACTGGCTTCTATCCATCTTTGTTGACATTTTTCTATCTCAGAGACTCAGTGCTCTAGCACAGTAGTTCTCCAGGTTATGATAACATTTTCATTAGCTCTGCTGACCAAGCAATCTGGGCCCTGAAAATATTGTACCTGCCACAGCTGTAGGCCCATTCATTGGAACAACTACTCTAAAATATAAGAATCATTCAAACATTCATACCTCAAACCTAGAGTGGTAATTGTAGCCTTATTTTTGTTATCTCTCTGGGTTTCCTTCATCTTGCAACCCAGGAATCAAAGAGAGGCAAGGTGTGCATAGGACCCCAAATATAGAGCAGGTAAGTATTTGACAGGAAAGTGATGCTTCAAAAACCATTATTTTTTTTAAGCAGAAGTGGAATAAGAACCTAAAAAAATCATCTTGTATACCAAATGGGTACCCAAGTGAAATAGTAGCTGAGAGTGCTTCACTTAAAATCAATTAGAGACCAACCTGATTGCAAACAAGGTCCTTTCAACAGAACTCACAGGAATATATTTCTTTCTTGATAGCATTTATCACCAACATTAAAAAAACACTGTAGAAACATATAAATAATTTCAACGTGTAAATTATACCCACTAAATTTATGGATGATATTAACTAAGTTCTGACATCAATTCCATTAGGTTGCTTTATTCTTACTCTCCACTCCCCCAGAAATTAGTAAAGAATTCATTAATGACATAGCATAGTCATAGAGTTGCATACAGACATAGAATTTTTAGAGCTTAGAATATTTAACTACCAACCAAGGTGTCCATCAACAGATGAATGGATCTCAAAACTATGGGATATACACACAATAGAATTCTATTCAGCAAAAAAGATGACCAAAATTATGTCATTTTCAGGAAAATGGATGAACCTGGAGAACATTAAGTGAGATTAGGCCAGTCACAGAAAATAAAGGGTCCTATGTTTTCTTTCCTATGCAGAAGCTAGGGAGTAATTGGAACACAGGAGAGACCTTAGATAATGGAAGAGAAGCCCCAGTGGAACACGAGAGGTGGTCTAGAGGAAGGTGGTGGTGATGGGAGATTAATAAAGGAAACACTTCTATTGATGTTACAAACATATGCCAATCTCAGAATCTTGTATAGGGAAGGGGAGGAAGTGGGGAGGGAGCTGGGGGGAACTCACCAAGTGCTGTGTGCATGTATGTCCTTTTCACTCTGAACTAAATTATTATATGAGACTTCAATACACCAATAAAAGTATATTAAAAAAATATTAAACTACCTTTCATTGCATATTGAGGCAATTACAGTCCAGGAAGTGTAAGAGATTTGCCTGAGGTCAAAAAGCTATGAAGCTACAGACCCAGAACAGCTCAAATCCAGCAAAACTGGCTGCAGCTCTGGCCTCTTTTTTATTTATTTATTTTTTTAATCTTCTACTTGTATCGAATCAGATACTGGCATGAATAGATGGCACCCCTCAAAATGGTGACCAAAGAGAGATTGATTTGAGGACAACTCAGAGACTTGGAAAAAGGTAAGAAAGCAGCATGGAAGGTGAGTCCAACATCGTTAGCTGTAAAGGAAGCCTTTGCTTCTTATCTCTGCTTTCTGAAGAAATAAAGAGGAAAGAAAGTGTACTGAAAAACAGAAAGAATGAATGGTAGTTATTGCAAAGGACCTTTGGGAACTATGGCCTTAGGTAAACTGTGGCTGTATCAGGAGGAAGCTAGAGAATAAAACTCAGACCTCCCTCTCCACCTTTCCTTCAATCTTCTGCTTGTACATCTCATTAGCCTTGCTCAACCAGAAGACAGAAGGCTGAGGAGCCCACTGTTACTATCCTGATGCCATAGGATGGGCCACAGAGTATGTGGAGGGACAAATGTAAAATAACCAGGACATTTTTTGGCTGTACCAGACTTCTACTTTGCAATTTTGTCCTCCTTATTATTCCTTGCTCTTGTTTATTGGGACAAAATAATTTTCAAGGTTAATGAGAGATGATATCTCATACAAAACTAGCTTCTTATTCTTTGATAGACTTTCTCTAAAATCTAGTTATATTGTAATAGATCCATGTATATGAAGCCCAATCTATAACAGGTATACTTTGTAATATTTAAAAATAATTAATCTCAAAAGTAATCATCTCAGTACTATGACTCATTCGCTGGAAGAAAACTTGGTAATAATATGTTTTGTGCACAGAACAATTTTAATTAATAAGCAGTACTTATTTATTCAAAAATTATATTAAGATATCATTGTTCTCAGAACATGAACTTTGATGGTAGGTGTTAGCATTCTGTTGAGTTCCAGAGAATGAACTTGTGGATATTAAACATGATTGCTTCGAGGCCTCAAATATATCAGCATTGTGCAGTCAGCTATTATCTGCACTGACAATTGTTTATGGCTACAAATCACCCATGCCTGATGTGATATCCAAAAGTACTTCAGTAAGATATTATGAGCAATATCAGATGTGGGTGGTGTAAAAGTCATTCCAGTAATAAAATAGAATACAAGCAGTTGATTCAATGCTGCAGCATTTCTAATAAAATAATGTAAGTAGAAATCTAAAAAAAAAAAATGTTTTATTTTTTTAATGGCAATGCTACGAAGGGAAAATGAGGATAGAGAAGTTAACTGCAAACTCTGAGTCATTCACCTTTTTTTGGTTTAACACAAATCCATGAAGGTCTAATCTCTTACTTTTCTAAAATGGAGTGCAAAAGGACCACTGTGCTACAGACAGGACAGATAACACAGAGCAATCCGACCTGAGATGGACTCTGTGGAGGATAGTTTACTAGGAGGTTTAACTTTGTGTGGATCTAGTGTACCTCCCCATTACAACGAAGATATGGATTCTGGAGAAATTTTGAAACAAAGGCAATAGATGCTATTTTTCTTTTATATAGATTTCAAAGTATAGATTTTAAAAGACCAAACACATCAGAATAGACTACTTAACTTGACTCTAAAAACCACTTGAATGACATTTTATATTACCTAATAAAAATATTTTCTAAACCACAGGAGTTTGTGACCCAGATCCTTTGTCCTAAGCCTGAATAAAGACCCAAATGTGCCTCGCTGAGCAAGATGCCTTGAGCAAAGTGTCTATGAGCATATTTTTTAATTTCCATAGATTAAAAATGTTTTCGGTAGATAAGAGGCTCTCAAAAAAGTGCCCCAATGTTCTCCTAATACATCAAGAAGTAAAATCTCTCCAAATTCTGATATGCCCTTAGTTTTTGGTGCATGTTTTTAATTGATCTGATCTGGCTCCCAATAAAGGACTATTTAAGCAAGAAAATAATCAAGGTGATTTGAGATTCTTAAAATTACTTCTAAGCATGTACTAAGTCTTGACTGATAATATATTTATTCTCTTTCCATTATTTCTAGAGTAAGAAAAATTTTCTCTATATTTTATCAAAGTACTTTCTCTGCAACTTTCTGACGTATTAGCATATTCTGCTTTTATGTAGTCATATGTGTGTCTTATCACACCAAGTAGACCAGAAATGAACCTGAATCAGTTACTTCATTCTGTTTTAGAGATAAAGCATTACCGCTATCTACCTTGCATTTCAATATAAACACATGCTTTCATATAAATTCTCTCATTTTGTGTACATAATAACCCTATGAGGAAAACAGGGCAGCAATCACTGCCCCATTTCATGGATGAGGAAACAGACTTAGGAGAGCTAAAGTAGTTTACTCACAGTCTCATGGCTGAGCAGTTATGGATCTCCAGCCCATAATCAGGCCCAGTTCAGGAAAACACATATTTATTGAGTGCTTCAAAATTACAATTCTAAGTCTATAGGGTACAAAGTAGTATACAGATAGACTAACCCACAAAAAGAAAACTAACACGTATTTGAGAGGTCCTGTAATAATAACTTTAAAGATTTATCTCATTTGATCCCATAACAAATCTAAGGGCCAGGGCTGTTGGCATATTACAGAAGCTGAGGCACAGAGTAGATGATTAACTTGTACAAGATCACAGAGGCAACTTTTATGTCAAAGTCCATGTTCTTAACTGCCTATAGAGATGCCAATTCCCATGGACATTTCTTCAATCTGCTACACAATCTCCTATAAGCAAAGCATAAATAAGCAATAAATATGAGTCTAGGTAAGGACACACACACACGAGCATTTACACAGAGACATGAACTATATAGTTTTATCCATATCTATCTACACATGCATATTACACTCAGGGACTTTAATATGATTGATAGTTTCATTCTATGTGGTGATAACACCATTTAGGACACGAGTAAAACAAAATGAAAAATAAAAAATAACCTAGATGAACGAGATACGAGGCCTGAATTTTAACTGGAGAGGTTTAAAAACTTCTCAGATTACAAACATACCTGTCCGTATTTAATTTTAAAAAATTTTCTCAAAATATTTTTGTATTTACAAGAATCATCAGTCTTTTCAAAGAGTGGAGAGAAATTGAATTTGAAGATGTTGGCTTCTGTGTGCTGTGTGACTCAGGAGACATGGTTCTTCTGTGCAATGCATTACCATTATCTGCCAAAGAAGTGTGTGCAAATATCAGTTTTGCAAACAGACAATATTTGCATCACATTGAGGCTAACTTGCCATCTGGTTATCAGTTATTTGGAGTCCAAATTGTACAGTTTTCCAGGTGCATGTGTTTTCTCTAAGGACTAATGGAATGACAGGACTCGAACAACAAGTACTTGTGCGCTAGACTCATAATATATGCTTAGGTAGAGTAACAGGAATGGCATTTCTAAGAAAAATGGCCTCTGTTTTGCATTGGGTAAAGACAGGGAAGTATTTCCTATGGCTCAGGTTCACATGAAATATAAACCTCTTTGTTCAAAATGTGTTGTATATTTCTCAAAATTTGGAGAATCTACTGATGTTCTGGGCAACTGTATTTCAGTGTTAGGTCTAGCAGAGTACATCAACTAAACATGCAATCACAGTAAAAAAGCCTAATGATATGCATTACTTTTGAATAAGCAAATGCCAAAAGCACAATTTCGACATAATATAAATGATGTGATTGACTCCTAGGGTTGCTTGCAGCCCATAGCTTCAGGTAAAGCATCTGTCTCCTACCATTAACCAGAAAAGAGACAGGATTTTCTGTTTAAAATTAATAGCTATAATGCCCCAGGATTGTAGAAAAATTCTAAGTACTTCACACAAAGTGTTTCACAAAATTTTACAGAAGTTCAACAAAATCATCACATAAATACATATGAGAAATTCTTCTTTACATCTTATCTACTGAGTTGTCCGTCCATTTTTGCATTCCCAGAATCCACAAATTTCACCCAGATGAATATTAGCAGTCATAAAAATACCCAATTTAATACCTTGCTCTCATTTTTTAAAAAGGAGGTTAGTAATTTATTATCTTAGAATATTACCTATTTATAGTAAATTAAGTATTAATTATATTCTTTGATATAACCAAACTTTGTTTTTGTTTTTATTGTTGTTGTTTTTTAAGCAATGGACAACATTCTTTTCAAATTCAGGATACATTTTTTTGGAATGCTTTTGGATGCTGGATTATCATCAGCAATATCCTCGTAATAAAATTATCCTTGTAGTAATAATGCACTTTACATTGATAATTAGTAGAAATGATTAATATACTTCTAAAACACAAGATAAGTGAACCATATTTCAGGAATTTCTAAGTTTGGGGAAGTTATCAATATTATCCATCATTCTCTTCAAATAGCAATGGCTTCCTCAAAAGGCTACCATGTCTTCTTAGAAGATTGTGCAGATAGTTGGCACAGATAACACCATTATCTGTACGCTCATTTTAATTGTCTTTCCTGTTGCTGTGCTACTGAAGGTAATTTAACTCAGGATTGTCCCAATAACATGTAATAATTCAAAATGTAGTGAAGGCATAATAAAAAGGATAAACAATAAGAATAAAAGGTAGACTTAAGAGGAAAGCAATGATGAACCTGACTGCTATGTTTCTTTCAATGGTCATGGAACACTCAAGAAACTATGACAGAGGAGCAAGATTTTTACAATGTTTTTGTAAAGAGAGAATAACCAATGAAATATTAAAAGGATACAAAGTTAAAAGTAATAATAAAGAAGGATGGATGTGGAACATACTTGTAATCTCATTACTTGGGAAGCTGGGTCAGGAGGATCTCGGGTTCAAGACCAGCCTCAGCAACTTAGCAAGACCCTGTTTCTATATAAAAAATAAAGTAGGGCTGGGGGTATAGCTTGCAGGTAGAATGCCCCTGGGCTCAATCCCCAACAACACAGAAAAAGTAATAATAAAAGAAGTAAATTTTTAAATATATAAAAAAGAAGTCGGGCAGTGGCACATGCTTGTAATCCTAGTACTTGGGAGGCTGAGACAGGAGGATTGCAGGTTTGTGGACAGTTTCAGTTACTTAGTGAGGCCCTCTGCAAATTAGTGAGACCCTGTTTCAAAATAAAAATAAAATAAATAGGGCTGGTGGTATAGCTCAGAGATAGAATGCACCTGGGTTCCAACCCAGTACTACAAGAAGGAAAAAAAAAGAAAAAGAAATCAGGAGAAGAAAAGGAAATAAAATTTAACATGACCCCTACATGTGGATATTTGTCCAGTTATTTGATGTATAAATCACATACATATTACCCAAAAATATTTCCCCATTCATCCAAAGACAAACAAAACAAGGTTAAAAATAATCTGAACCAAGTTGTTTTTTCTTCTTCCTAGAGTATTGTCACCTGAAGTAATAAAATTGTGATCTCTAAGTATTAAACAAAGCATAAAGAATTTAGGAAACATAATTTCCCAAAGTGACTTTGAATTTTCTGCACATGCCATAGTTTTCAGCTATGATTTTTTTTTCTAAAGACAGAAACACAGGTCATGGATATAAAGATATTCTTGTCATAGTCTATGCTTAAAAGAATATTTAAATTAAAAAAGGCAAAATTGGCCTGCATCACTGGCACTGTGCCAAGTCCTTTCCCCAAACTGAAAATAATAATAGTTGCAATTTATTGGATACTCACTATATGTTTGGATCATTTCAATTAATCTTGAGAATACTGTTCAAGGGACTATTAGTAGCCTCATTTTTTAGACAAAGCTTAGAGAGACAAAATAATTTGTCCCACATCCTATAGCTGGTAGGAGGCAAGCAGAGGTGACATTCACACCAACTCTCTCTGAACTCCAAATCTGGTGTTCTTCCCAGCTATCCCATGCTGACCCCACCCCATGAGTCTCCATAACAACTCTCTGAGCTCATCCATTAGGAATTGTTTTCAAGGATGGAATAAAATCCGAGGATTTGTCACCTGCTAACGTCATAGAACTAGTATGTGGCTGGACTAGGAAGCCTTATGCCACTATTGTCTATGGGCAAAGAGAATGAAAAGTGGATGCCCCTCAAATCAACAGATTTATGCTTTAAAACTTGCCACACAGCTGTGGAATCAAGTGTTCTGCAGCCTTGAACTAGGGTTAATACACAGCCTGAAAAACATTCTTATGAAAATAATTGTTTCACTGCCAAGTATAGTACATTCAGCTGGACACCTCACCTATTAAGAGGTGAGAGGCTGCAGTGGGCAGAACAGCAAAGAAATTCCATTAGAAAAGGCACAGAGGTATTAAAGGAAACCCAGCACAGAGCAGTCTGTTCTACTTTGGCCACACGTGGTGGCACTGGTAACGGTACTCTGTACAATCTAATGCTATGGGTCTCAATTTTGTAGGATATATAAGAATTATTTGAGATCTTGCTATATAAAATAATTAATGGAAGAAAGAGAAACTGTTTTTAAGCCAAATAGCTAAACTTATTTTTTTAGACTATTTCCCTTAATACAATTCTTAAAACACCTATAATTTAGCATGTTTCTAAGCTACATTATTTGGGTGGAGATTGATATTGGGGTATGGATTTGAAAATTAACTAGTTAGCACGTTATTTAATTTATTTGATCATCTCATTATTCCATTCATAATCTAATATTAGTGACATGCAAGCAGAGGGAAAACACCAGCATATTTAAAAGCAGATGAAAGAAAAGAGAACTCTTAAGTATCAAATGTAGGCATGAAATCTTGGATAATACAAAGCATAAAGGATGGATACTTTCGAGGATGGGTAAGATGAAAATATGCTTAAAATGTACCTAGTTATCTGGGTATGGATGTGCATGCCTATAATCTCAGTACTTGGGAGGCTGAGACAGGAGGATCATGGATTCCAGAACAACCTCAGCAACCTAGCAAGACCCTGTTCCAAAAAAACAAAAAATAAAAAGGGCTGTGGATATAGCTCAGAGGTAGAATGCACCTGGGTTTAATTCTCAGGACCCCCCCCCAACACACACACACACACACACACACACACACACACACACACACACACACGCCCATTTATAAAGATTGGAGTTGGATGGGGCCACTGGAAATGAAGACCTTTGTCTGATGCCAGTTGTACCAATTACAATGTTTTTAGTTGCAAAAAGCAGGAAATTCAACTCAAATGGATTAGTAACCAAAAAAATGTATTAAGTTATACAACTGAAAAAAAAATCTAGTTGTATTTTTCAAGTGAGGACTATCTGGCAATTGAACGATGTGCTTTCGTAAGTTTTATTTTGTCTTGAACTTGAGTCTTGTTCTCCGTGCAAGAAGGCTAATTGTAGCTCTTAGGTTTATAAGTATGTTTAGTCACAACACATTCACAAAGAAAGAGAAGATAGGAGGAGAGAGGAAGGAAGAGAGTTGGAGAAGAGATGTAGATGGGAGGGAAGTTTCCCAGCTATCTAATGAAATTCTTTTATTTCACTCAGCTTTTGACAATATACATACAAGGGCAATAAGAAAATTCTTACTCTAGGTTAATCAGCCCACCCCTGTTCCCCAAGCAACTGAGGAAAGGAAATAGAATGGATGTAGGACAAAAGCCATAGTATCTTCTACATTTACATTTTCTCTTTTACTATAAACAACATAGTTGTTCTATGTATCACTGTGAATCTATATCAATAGGTATTGCCTGTCTTGAAGTTTAGGAAACTAGCGTAAGTATGCCACTGGGTTTAACAAGTAAGGTGATAGAAGCAGCAATTCCTTTTTATAATTTTCCAGAGTTGTATATGTACTTTTAATTAAGAAATAGCATACAAATTGAGATGAGTTAATATTAACAGAAATAATGGCAGCTGTTTAATCTCATCTAAAGCAGATGGTTTAACATAATTTGGTTCATCATTTGTTTCCCTTGCTCTTGCCCTTAGACGATAACATTTATGGGAAAAAAAAAATAGTGTTAATCTGAGTAAAGAAAGGGCTATCTCATACATTTCCATGAGAATAAAGCAAGCGGGATTAATGTTCTGTGATACATGCATTGTTGTTATGATGCCCTTAATAACTGCTGCTCTGGGCCCCTTTACAAAATAATAAAGTAGCCAGGCATGGTGGTGCATGCCTGTGATAACAATACTTGGGATGCCGAAATAGGAGAATCCCAGGTTCAAGGAAACCTTAGCAATGTAGTGAGACTCTCAGCAACTTAGTGAGACCCTGTTTCAAAAGAAAAAATAAAAAGGGTTGGGGGTGTAGGTGGAAGGTAGAATGCCCCTGGCTCAATTTTCTGTACCACAAATACTACTACTACTACTACTAATAATAATAATAATAATAATAATATGTAAAACAAAATGAATTGTTTTCTAATGAGTAAAACAAAATTAATTACTTTCTAATGAGTACAAAGAAATCTTGAAGAGAGCAATTTTTAAGAAAAAAAGCTTTAGTCACATAATTTTAAATAATATTTAAGGTTGTAAACTGCTAATTCAAGGACATTTTTTCACTTAGTTAAATTATCATGTACAATATTTGTTATGTATTTAAAATACTTTATGCTAATATAAACTTTTATCAAGTCAAAGACTTTTCAAAATTGTAAAATACTAGATCTAGAAGGAATCTAAAGGCTTAGTTTAAGTTCACTTTCTTACAAAGGAGGGCCTGTAGAACTACAAAATGTAAAGTGATTTGCTTAAAACTGCCTCATTATAGTTTTTATTTGCACCTCCCTGATTGCCAATGATGTCGAACTTTTTTTCATGTATTTATTGGCCATTTGTATTTCTTCTTTTGCGAATTGTCTAATTCCATTGCCCAATTTATGATTGGTTTATTTGTTTTTTAGTGTCAGGCCTTCTAAGTACTTTGTCTATTCTAGATATTAGTTCTCTATCAGAGGAATACCTGGCAAAGATCTTCTCCCATTTTCTAGGCTTTCTCTTGAGACTCTTGATGGTTTCCATTGATGAGAAGAAACTTTTTAGATTAATGCCATCCAATTTATTAATTCTTGTTCAAATTTCCTGAGCGTTTAGAGTTTTACTGAGGAAGTTTCTACCTGTGCCTATATGTTGAAGCACTGGATCTATGCCCTCCACTAGTAATTTTAAAATCTCTGATTTAATTTCCAGATCTTTTATCCATTTTGAGTTGACTCCTATACAGGTTGAGAGGTAAGGATTTCATTTTTCTACAAAAGGATAAGCAGTTTTCTCAATGCCATTTGTTGAAAAGGCTGTTTTTTCTCCAAAATAAGTGTTTGGTATCTTTGTAGAAAATTGATTGGCTATAAGTGAGTGGATTTATTTCCATATCTTCTATTCTGTTCTATTAGTCTATGTGTCTGTTTTTGTGGCAGTACCATGCTGTTTTTATTACTATATCTCTGTAGTATAATTTGAAGTCAGGAATTGTGATGCTTCCTGCATGGTTCTTATTGCTGAGAATTGCTTTGCCTATTTTGGGTCTTTTATTTCTCTTTATGAAATTTAAGATTCATTTTTCTAGGTCTGTGAAGAATGACATTGGTACTATGATGGGTGTTGCATTGACTCTGTGTGTCACTTTTAGTAGAATGGAAATTTTAATAATATTTATTTCTGCCTATCCAAGAGCATGGGATATCTTTCCATTTTCTAAGATCTTCAATTTCTATCCTTAGTGTTTTATCATTTTCAACGTAGAGGTCTTTTACCTCCTTGGTTAGACTTATTCCTAGGAATTTTATTGTTTTTGAGGTTATTTTGAGTGGAATAATTTTCCAAATTTCCTTTTCCATATAACCCCAACCAGAATGGCAACCAGAAAGAACAATAAATGCTGGTGAGAATGTGGGGAAATGGAAACTCTTCTACCCTGTTGGTGGGATTGTAAGTTAGTATAGTCAGTATGCAGATCTCTGTGGAGATTCCTCAGAAAATTTGAATGGATCCACCATATGATCCAGCTATATCACTCCTGGGTATCTTTCCAAAGGAACCGAAATCAGAAATATTATAGTAATTCATACATATCCATGCTTAGAATGGCACAACTCACAATAGCCAAACTATGGAACCAACGTAGGTATCCATCAACAGACAAATGGATTACAAAACTATGAGATAAACACTACTCAGCAATAAGAAAAACAAAGCTATGTCATTTTCATGAAAATGGATACACCTGGAGAACATTATATTAAGTGAGATTATCCAGTCACAGAAAGTGGAAAGCCATATGTTTTCTTTCCTATGCAGAAGCTAGGGAGTAATCTGAACACGGAAGGGACTTTAGAAAATGGAGGAGAAACCCCAGTGGAATGAGGGAAGTGGCCCAGGGGAGGCTGGTAGGAAATTAACAAAGGAAATACTTTTGATGTTACAAACATATGTAAGAATATCAATGTCAATTTCACTATCCTGTATGGGGAAGTGGTGGAGTGGGAAGGGAGCTGGTGGGAAGCCCAGCAAGTGCTGTGTGCATATATGTCAATATCACAATGAACTACTTCATGATGTGAGACTATAATGTACCCACAAAAGTATAAAAAACCCTGCATCATTAATTAGTACAGAAGACTAGAGTGTACATTTCTACAACTCAGATACAATCCTGACTACGATGCTTTTCAAATATATAGAAATGAATGAGGAAAATACAGAAATGAGGAAAATAAATCAGAAAACCAGTCTTAAATTTGATTCAGTGAGACCAATATCATGTATTACAATTGCTATAGCACTTATTTTTAACATAATCATGTAACATGTGGGGATAATATTAAAATTAAGATTTGCTATATTTATTATTATTTTTTTGTGGTACTGGGGACTGAACCAGGGGCATTCTACTTCTGAGCTACATCCCCAGCCCTATTTTTTAGTCTCTATTTTGAAACAGGGTCTCACTAAGTTACAGAGGGTCTCACTAAGTAGCTGAGACTGGCCGCAAACCCGGATCCTCCAGTCTCAGCCTCCCAAGTACTGGGATTACAAGCGTATGCTGCCACACCTGGTTAAGTCAACTATATTTCTAAAGAGGGATAAAAATAGTTTGCAGTATTTCTCAAAAGAGATAAAAGTACTAAGAAATTGTAATTATAAAAAACATAAAATATACTATTTACTTATGATGTATTTGGCAAACAGGGAAAGAGAAAAATGGCTCATATATGTGCATATGTAAAATAGAAATGGTATTAGTAATACTGCAAAGCACTTGAGTTGTTTGTAAAAGTCATATCAACAGGGACTTAGTTATCCATGCAGAGTACTATTTAATACAGTTAAGTGAATGGCAATGGGTTTAAATGAGAATTATTTTCCTGTCTCATCTTATTAAGAAAACCAAAACAACAGTTTTGCTGACAGTATTTTCTGCAGTGTGATTGCTGCTGAAGCAGGAAAGAAGACAACATCATCTGAATCATTTTGAGAACTTGAGTTGGCTCCTAGAAAGGTTTATAATTGCCCTTGCAAAAGAGAGCAACCTCAGCAGGTTGGAAAATTACTGATCAGTCAACAAGTGTTTATCGACTCCAGCTAGGTGTGCAGAACAGTATGGAGAGGGATATACAACATATTTTCTCTCTTGTGGACTTTTAGTGGGAAGAGGGTTGTTAGAGAATACTATCAATGGAGAAAGAAGGAAAAACAATTACGTACTTTAATTATTAGACATGTCCTATCAGGGAAATCATTGTTTCAGAAGGTAAGAGATCATTTTTGAATAAGAGTTGCCTGAAGACAAAATGAGAGAGACAATAAAATCCCAGAATCCTTAAAGATGGAAAATATTTTGCTTGATCAGGTTCAGTGATGAGACCTTGTCTATTTCTTGAGGCAGCCCATTCCCCTGCTGGGCTACTCTGACATCAGGGAAATTTCTCTGTACGTTGATCTGATATCTTTAATCCCCAGTTCTATGCCCAGCCTCAACTTCAGGTGCTCCAATCCTTCCATGGAGCAGAATTTCAGTGCACCAGTAATATTCCCATATACTATTCTCTCTTCATCCTGTCAGCTGTGATAAAGATACCACCTTTGTATTTATCATTTTATCCTACATGTGTTGTCAAAATCCAATTATATGTAATATACACAAACAACACAATACCCCAAATAAAATTGGCTAACAAGAATACTGAGAAAAAAAACCTTTTTTTTACCTGAACACTATATTTCCCAAAGATTATATCAATTTTATGAGTACCTGTATTACCCTGTCAACTCATATTGAGCTTTAGGGAGTTTTTTGTGACCTCTCCCATGAACTGCAGTCAAGCAAATTTGTAAAAGATTATGGATATTAAAGATGCATTTACTTTGAATGTAGGCTCTATAGTTATTGCTGTTAAATGTTCCTTGTTGATTTTTGACTCATCCTTTTAGCTTGGCAGGATATGGTGACTCATGACTTAGCCATCCATAATATTAGCTTTCCCTTCTAGATTTATGTTGACCACAAATTTAATCAGACTTCCGGATTTTCAAGGGACTCATACAATAATACCTTTTCACAGAGTTCCTGTTAGAATACAAATGAGGCAAATCTAAGGAATATATTTGTCATATTGTTTAGGAAATGGTAGCTGTTCAATAAATGTTAGATCTTTCCCTTAAAAATATTTTAAAGAATTTAACTAAATAGAGAATATGCTTTAGGATAAAGTTTCTTACACTGAAACTTTTTGTGTTAAATTGCTGCAATTTTCTTTAATTATACTAAGATTCAACCTCACTTTTCCATCTTGACCTCAGAAATATAATTAGAAATCCTGTCAAATACATATTAGGAAAATACATCATTGATTGAGAAGTGTAAGACAGATAGTATATTGAAGGATAGTATGTTTAATAAAAAGGGATGGAATTAAATAAATGTAGGTCATGCCTCTTCAAGGTTATGAACAAAAGTCTAAACATAAGAATAGAGTTGGCAAGTTCCAAAGATGTGGGGATGAATATATGTTATGGTGGGGTGGGAGTACCTGAAAGTTAGTTCTGGGTTTGAAAATTAGTGCTAGGTTTGAAAACACCAAAAGAAGATTGGAATTGATAAAGAAAGCAATAGCAGCCACTAGGTGATCTTATGTCAAGGGTGGGAGGAAAGAAGAGAGAACATCATAGAATTTATATGGGTGAATATTATGCAAATAAATTATAAAAGACTATCATAGAAATAAATTATGGTAGTAATGAAAGTCAGCAGTAATGAAGCTTTAGATTAAAATATCAGTAATGATAACACGAGATATGTACCTGCGGAATTCACTAGCGATGGGGGATGAAGAAGAAAGGAAATAAAAAGCATCTACCCGAGACTTACTGAATTTTCCAACAGTGGTATAATGGCAAATGTTTAATAGTCAGTCCTTTGGCCAAAGGGAAGGGAAGGATCTGATTTGTAGTATAGTGAATATACTCCCCACTGTGGCCAATTGTAAGTCTTCAATGACTAGGAGAGAGATCACACAGATCTCCAGACTCTGTACTAGGCCACTCAATCATACATACCACTGTAGCAGGAGATGGTGGAAACTACAGGAGTTGGTCATAGGTGGAAGAGTAGGTCATTGGACGCATGCCCGTGGAGGGTATGTGAAAATCCTGGCACCTTCACATTTGTATCTCCTTGCTTTCTGGGCGCCATTAGGGTGAGCATCTTTGATCTACCAGGTGCATCCTGTCATGACATTCTGCTCACCTCAGTCCCAGAAACAATGGAGCCAAGTGAATATTGATTTAATTCTCTGAATCTATGAACCAAAATAAAGTTTTCCTTCTTTGATTTTCTCAGGTATTTTATCACGGTAACAGAAAGAAAACACACCATTCTTCCAAAATACTATTTTTTCTTCTTCTCTGGCTGTTCTGTTTCTTTCTATTGGTTTCTTCATTCTTCTGATTAGCTGAATGTTAGAGTGCTCCATGTTCTAGCTTTCCTTCTTTCCTTTCTAAGGGCTAAATCCTCTCTCTATGTCATATCAGCCCATCCAGTGCTTTTAAAATATTAACTATATGTTGATGACTCCGAACTTTTCCTCTGAAACCTCTTTTTAGAACTTCTGTCATCTGACAACTTGGTGTCTCAACCTCATATTTTCTAAACATAACTTATTTCTCCCTTCCCCAAACAACATCTCAAATCTTTCCCAGTTCAGTAAATGGCATCACTATTCATTCTGATGTGTAGAACTTTAACCTCAGAGTCCATACTTGATAATGCTTTCTTATCTATCAACATACACTAGACAATATCACCACAATTTCTAAAATGTTTCCTGCATGTAACAAGTTTCACTGCTTCTATAGCACTTCATAGTGGAGCCATTATGATTTTATCCTACACAAATGCCAGCTGTCTCCTAACTAATCACACTTGTTCCACTCTTGTTTTACTATAATAGATTGCTCATAAGCAGCCATCAATTGGATTAAATTCCTCCAGTAGTACTACATCACCTTTAATATGAAATCTCCTTCCAAAGCATAGTTCGCCATGATGTGGCCCTGCCCTCTCCTCCCCACTTCTTCTACAACTTTGTATCTCTTCATTCAAGCATGTAGAGTTCATGTCCATCTAGATATTCTTGTATTATTTTTCTGCCTAGAAAGCTCTTCTCCCCGAATTTTACATGGCTTGTTCTTTCTTACTAAAAAAAAAACAAAAACAAAAACAAAAAAAACTATGAACTCCACTGTCACCCTCTATATCAAGGCTTTTATTTTTGTCCACAGTCTTTTTATATCCCACATTTTATCTTATTTTTCTCATTGTGGCATTCATCACCGTAGGTAACAGCATGGATTATAAAACCAGACTGCCCAGCTTTGGATCCTATCTCCCCATATTTTTCTCTCATTAACTTAGGCAAGTTACTGAAATTTTTGAACTTCAGTTTCCTTATCTTTAAAAATACATGGTGGTGCATGTTTGTAATCCCAGTACTTGAAAGGCTGAGACAGAAGGATTACAGGTTCAAGGACAACCTCAGCAACCTAGTGAGATCCTGTTTCAAAAACAAGGCTGGGGGTGTAGCTCAAAGGTAAAATATTCCTGGGTTGTTTCTGTTACATACAAAAGCTAAATAAGTTCTATATCTTCATACTTATAATTATTCCATTTGAGTAAGGTCACCAAGAGTGCAACAAAACATCTTAGCCCTCAAGTCCCCATAGAACAAGATCTAAAACCCCATCCCAAAACTGCTAAAACTATAATTTAGTAAAGCTACAGACTACAAAATCAGCATACAAAATCAATTGTGTTTCATTACACTAACAAATAATCCAGGAAACAATCTCATTTACAACAGCAAAAAAATAAATAAATAATAATATAATACTTAAGAATAACTTTAGCCTAAGAAGTGAAAGACACGGATACTGAAAACTATAGGACATTGATGAAAGAAATTGAGGTAGACATATATAAATGGAAAGATATTGATGTTTATAGATTGTAAGAAATACTGTTACAATGTTCATACTACCAGAAAGACCTAAGGGTTCAATGCAATCACTATCAACTTCCTAATGGCATTTTGAAAGGAATTTTTTTTTAATTTAAATTTTATATGGAACTACAAAATACTTCAAATAGCTAAAGCAATTGTGAATAAGAAGAATAAAGCTATAAGAGTCACATTTCCTGATTTCTTGTTATGTTACAAAGCAATAGTAATCTACACAGCATAGTACTGGCATAAAAACCGACATATAGTCCAGTAGAATAGAACAGAGAACTTAGAAGTAAGTCATCCATATATGATTAATTTATCTTTGACAAGGGTGCCAAGAACACAAAATGAAGTATATCTGTCAGCATTCTCACAGCTATAATCTAAAGACTTGACTACATAACTTTGACGAAGGAAGATTAATCTGCCCATTGTTTTCCTTGGATATTCTGGGCTTCAGTGCATGTGAGGTCAGGGACAGCAGATCTCAGGGCACAGCAGTGGGAAGCACGAGCTGTGCACCTCACACCATGGATGCCAGAAGCAAGATAGAAAGCTTGAGGGGAGGAGGAACATACATAATCCCCAAAGTCACAGCCCCAGGGACCTACCTGCTCCAGCCATACCCTACTGGCCTAGGCCACCACCCAGGTAAAATCCATTACAGTGGACTCATCCACTGCTGAGATTAAAACCCTCAAGACTCAATTACATCAACACCAGACACCAATTTATGAGTTCAGCAAGGGGCTATTCTATTTCTAACTCTAACATGAAGAAATAATCTCTCCAAAAACTGATATTGGTGAAACTAGATATCCATATGCAAAGGAATGAAACTGAATCCATTTCTTACACCATACACAAAAATTAACTTAAAATGGATTAAAGACTTGAGCATTAGACCTTAAATTAATTGTTAAACTTATAAAAATAAGATTGGGAAATAGCTCCTTAAAATTGGCCTTAGCTGTGATTTATTTTTTTAAGATATGACTGCCAAAGCTGAGACAACAAAAGCAAAAGCACAAGTGAAAATATATTAAAATTTAAAAAGTCCTGTGCATCAAATGAGTCAATGAAAATGAAATGATAACTCATAGAATAGGAGAAAATATTTGCAAAGCATATATATGAAAATGATAAAGGGCTAATATCTAAAGGAACTTCTACAACTCAATAGCAAGAAATAAATAACCATATTTAAAAATGGACCAACAGGTATATGAAAAGATGCTCAGTATAAGTGATCATTAGAGAAATGCAAATCAAAACACAATAAGATATCACATGAGACCTGCCATTATATATAACGCAAATGTTAGTGAGAAAGTGAAGAAAAGAAACCCTGTTGCCTTTTGGTGTGAATGCATCTTGGTACAGCTATTAGGGAAAACATGGATGTGGCTCAAAAAATAAATATAGAATAATCACATCAAGCAACAATCCCACTTCTGGATATTTATCCAAAGGAATTGAAATGAGGATTTCTTAGAGAAAGCTGCATTTTTATGTTCATCACAGCTTTATATTCACAATTAACCATGATAAAGAAAGAACCTAGTGCCCATCATGAAATAGATAAAGAAAACACAAGTGAACAGGAATTCGCCTTAAAAAGAAGTAAATCTGGCTATTAGAAACATGAACAGACCTAGAGGATAGGCTTAGATAAGTCAGACACAGTAAGAAATTCTGTATGTTCTCACTCATACGTGGAATCCAAAATAGTCAAACTCATACAAGCAGAATAGAATGGTTATTTCCAGTGTTGGAAAATAGGGACGTGAAAATAAGGAGGTTGTAGTCAAAGGGTGCAAGACCCCAGTTATGCAATACACTGTATAGCATAGTGCCTATGGCTAACCCTGAAAATTTGATGAGATCAGACCTTATAGTATGTGTTCTTATTATTTATACTACTACTACTACTACTACTACTACTAAAATAATAATAATAATAATAATAATAATAATAATAATAATAATGATAGTGATGATAGTAGGAGGAAGGTAATGAATATGTCTATAGTCTTCATAGAGGTGATAGTTTCATAGTATATACTTATCTGCAAACTCATAAAATTGCATACAATAAATATGTATAGCTACAAGTAAATAACAATTCAATATAGTGTTTTTTTTTAAATTATTTCCTTTTCTTATTTGTTGTTTCTTGCTCTCAGAATGCAAGCTTCATAATCACAGGTATTTTAGCTAATGCATTTAGTTTTATATCCTTAATGCTTAGAAAAGTAGCTGATATTTGACAAACATTTGTAAAATAAATGAGTGGAACTTCTATGTTAAGTACGGTGGATTCCCAAAGTACAGTATTAAGTGGTCAGCATCTAAAGTAAGTTAAAAAAAAATCATGCCTCCACTGAAATCTTTCTACTAGTTATTTATGAAACTTCTTTCTTAAAATAAAACACAAACAACTGCAACAATTGACCTTAATCATACTTTTGTTTAGAATGACTTTCAAGAATTTGCTTTTGAATTTCATGATTTATAGGAAACATTTGGCAGAAACTCAAATCATGATTATGGTTTATTGGCAGTTGACAGTGTATTCAGTACTAAGAAGCAAAGGCTTTGGCAGAAAGATGGCTGCCATGTCTTTATTAACTTAACAACAAAGCTTGGGTAATGGGCACCTACTTCCTATGCCCTAGATAGAGATATTTGCTTAAGAGCACAATCATGATTTCTTCCAGGAATGCTGACAAGCAGTTTTGTACTCATCATCTGTAATATCCCCTTAGGTCAATGACCTTTGTCTCCTAGACTGTGTCAAATTAGTCTACTTTTCTATCCCAAGGCCCCTACTCTCAAGTTGGTACCAGACCCATCTGCAGGTCCAGGACTCTTTTCTAAAAATAGTTTACCTCATTATTTGATTACTTATGAAGTATCTCTTTCCATTTGACAATATTGTTTGTAAAATGCAGCAATATTTAAAGGTGACTATAGGGTTGTTGAGCAGAAAAAAAAAAATAATCTAAATAATCTAAATAGCAATCGAGTACTCCACTAAAATAAATCACTGAAAACTCGGTATAAGTGTTTTTCTCTTTTTCATTTTTCTTTGTTTTTGGTAGAATGGATAACCTCAACTTGTTTTAGAAACACATTTGAGGTCTTAATTGGAGGATTTTCCAATTTACCACAGTTCCCTCTAGATTTACAATCTGTTTCAGTTCATATGTTAAAGTTACTTTTCTGGTCTCCATGCTCTACCATTATATTAATATCTTCAATATCACAACCAAAATATATTTAGTAGCACCCATATGAGGAGAGAAAGTGTAGATTGTTTTGAGTCCCTATGTTACATAGGAATAAAGCAAAATCCTGTGGGAAATATTTATCATTCATCTGTAATTAATAACTTGTCAGATTAGAAAAAGGGTTTGACAAAGTCATTGTTGATACAGAAATAAATAACAAAGTCAAAAGATGATCTTTTTTTCTTTTCTGGCACTGGAGATTGAACCCAGGGGTGATCTACCTCTGAGCTACACCCTTAGCCCTATTTTATTTTGAAACAGGATATCGCTAAGTTGCAGAGAGCCTTGCTAAGTTACTGGAAGATAAACATTTAACAAAGTCCTAGACTAATACAACTACTGAGAAGAACCTAAAATTTATTCTGTATTTCTCTATAATAAGGTAAACATTCAAATCTAAATAATTTATTTAACTGTTACAAGATCCACTGTTCAGAAGAGTAAGTTTTTTCATGATAGTGAGCTCTTTAAAAGTTAAATATATTTTCATGGATCCTAAGGGGGGATTTTAATATGAAAGAGCTTTTTGAAGAAATAAAAACCTATAGCTTGAAATAATTCAATATTTTAAGCTCAATCAATTTGTTCTTTCTAGTATCATCTATATATGTGCTCAAAGGGACCAAACATTGCTCTATTATCTTGAAATATACACTTTTATGCCTGGCTATTGCCCATACAAATGATGCTTTTAAATTTTTAATCAAAAGCATTGACTATTAAATCTTTGAAAATATTATACCAAAAAGATGTAGTTAACACATAAATGCACCCATTTTTAAACCCCAGGGAGTTTCTATTAAATTAATCAAGATGTTGTGTGATTTTAGAGGACAAGAATTATATTCTAACCTCTTCCCCCAGTTTGCTGGATAATCTTAAAAAATACACTTGGCCTCTCTGGACTCAAATTTTACTGAGAATCATAGCTTAGAAATACTGGAAAGTCTCTTTTAATAACAAGGTGATACATAAATGTCAAATAATATTGTCATTCTTTGTAATGAAGTCAAATCTGCAATTCTGAAAGAGCAAACCCTAAATATTTGAGAGTCAAAAAGCATTATAGACCAAACATTGAAGTAAAAAGTTCCTAGGAGGTTTTCTTTATAACTAATTTTACAGAAAAAGAGAAATAAGAAGTTTATGTTTACTGAAGAATAATACAAATATGAATAGATAAAACTCGGACATTAAATAATTCCACAACCAAAAAGAATGCTGGTACTAAAATATTAAAGCATTTATTTTTTGGTTCCTTGACCCTGGACAACTTGCTTAATGACTTTCAATTTATTCTTCCTTATACATAAAATGAGTCCAATAATTCTTCTTTCACAGGACTATTGCAGGAATTAAATATTATAACTCCAGCAAAGGACTTGCCTCATCTCAGATGCATGAAGATGGCATCTCTTCCTCAATGGATTTCACTGCCAAGTGCATACATGCATTCTGCATAGAATTTCAGAAAGTATGCATTCATTCAAAAGCAGATCTAAGGTTTTAATTTAGTTTTCAAAGAGCAAAGACTGAAGAAAAGGTATATTTATTTTATGAGATATTTAACTCATTTTGTCTTCTATTAGTACTTCATTAGAGAGTTTTATTTTACTGTAAGAAAAGTACAGTGATTTTATTTCTAAAAGAGCAAGCCAAAACAGAGATTAAATTTACTTTAAAAAAAAAAAAAAGTATGTTATGAGCCGGTTATGTTAGGGCACACTTGTAATCCCAGTATTTGAGAGGCTGAGACAGGATGATTACGGATTTAGCAACTTAGCAAGACTCTGTTTCAAAAGAAAATGATTTTTAAAAGGGCTGGGGCCCTTTTATTTTTTGTTTGAAACAGGATCTCACTAGGTTGCTGAGAGTTTTGCTGTGTTACTGAGGCTGGTCCCAAAGCTGTGATCCTCTTGTCTCAGCCTTCCAAATACTGGAATCACAGATGTATCCTATCACACCTGGTTCCTGGTTTCCTTTTAAACTAAGCACTCCATTTCTCTACCACCTGCCTTTTAGGTCTTTCCGAACGTTTGCAGATTCCTACAGTACCCAGTATTCACATTCCTTCTGGGGGGCTATCTCCTCTCAGCAGCTAAAGCCAGCTTGTAGCACACTCTTTCCTGATCTTTCTTGAACCTCCCTGGAAGTGGTCCCTATGATTGTAATAAAGAGAAAATTAGGTGCCCTCATCACCTCATTTACCACTGCTCTTCTTCCCTAGCCTGTCTACTTCTGCTGTGAATAAGCCTTTGTCCAAACAGATCCCAAAATGTCCTTGTTACTCATCTACCTCAATCTCACAATTCAACAAGGGCAAAGTACCCCGATTTACTGTCTCTTCTTCATAAGGGTCAGAAAGGTAGGGGCTGGAAAGGGCTCAAAGACAAAAGCAACTTCTTTGGTATTCCTATTTTTGGAATGTCTTCTCTGGAGGTTTTAGCTATCAACCTGGAATATCGTGAAATCTCCAGTGGTTTTAATGTGGCAGACCAGGGAAGTAGGTGGTGCAGTGACCACTTAGGATAATAGTAGCTAATGGCTGAGAGTCACTCTAGGAACACCAACACTGGGTCAACTTAGAATGTAAGAGGACAAGAGAACTGACCAGTGGCTGCTATGTAGTTGACATGGTAACCAAAACAATGGAGTTTGATTTATGGAGCTGGAAGCAGGCATTCCCTTTCCATTTTAACATCCAGTTAGTTTAGAGGGTTCAGGAGAAAAAAGCGCCCAGCCTGGTGGACAGTAAGACTTTTCCAGCCTGAGTAAATTACTGGTGTCCTGACTCCCCCAACACATGCCCTTTCTAGGTAAAGGAACTCTGTTACACACACTAATCACCTTGGAGAGGAAATAAATTTAATTTTATTTTATAGTTAAATTTTATAAATTTTTATAAATTTAAGTATATTCTACCTTTATATAGCTTTCTAGTTTTATATTCTTCCATGTTTCCTTCTAGCTTATTCTTCCTTTTCTGAACCCTGGTTCCCTGCATTTTGGCAGAACTTCATTTTGTGTTTTTCTTTTATTTTTTTTTAATAAAACACAAAATTCTGAAAAAAATATATATATAGATCAGAGGTAGAACATTGCTGGGTTCAATCCCCTGTACCTCAAACAAACAAACTATGCATTGCCATGCAGATACCTTGCTACTTTCTAGAAACAGCATTCTGATCCTTATTAGTTCCCCAGAACAAGTTACTCTGCCTATTGCGCAGGATCTTCTAGCTTCTGGGTGTCAGTGTGGTTGTGTTTCACTGCTCTTGGTCTGGTTTTTGCACACTGCCTTGTATACTGTTCACATGTGATAATGGTATGTCTGCTGGAATTGTCTCCAGTTCTCCTTGTCTCACTCCTCCTGACTAACTCAAATTGACACATTTTATTTAACATTGTCCACAAAGGCATTCTTAAAACAGAAATAATAGAAACTACAGAATAAAAATAATTGTTGTTCCTCATATTATAGATTTCTTCACATTTGTTCTTACATCTATTTCATTGCTCTTTTAACACTGACTAGCCCAGGTCATTGCCATAATAAGCTTACATTCAAAGAATACATGGGCCATCTTCCAGTCCTGAGCTTTTGATTTTGTGTGAAATGCAGTTGGAACATGCTCCTTTAAAAAAGTGCTGAAAACTTTCTGAAGTTAAATCAGAATGTAGGGATCACTGGTATTGTCAGTTACAACACATAAAATGAGAGCTGAGAGTCTTTCAGTTATCAGACTATAATTTGCAATCTTTGTTTTACACAAGGAGAAGAATGAATGCTTGTTTAGATTTGTTTTTTAACACTTTAATTGGTGCATTATAGTCTCACATCACAATGGAGTTCACAGTGATATTGACACATATGCACACAACACTTGGAGGGCTTTCCCCTGACTCCCTTCTCATCCCTCCGCCCCCCTTTCTAGTTCCCCATACAGGATACTGAGATTGGCATTGGTATTCTCACATATGTGATTCCTTCATTGATCCTCCCTCTTCCCCCTTTTCCTCTAGATCACCTCCTTGGCTCCACTGGAGTTTCTTTCATTATCTGAAGTCTGTCTGGTATCCCAATTACTCTCTAGCTTCTGCATATAAGAGAAAACATATGACCTTTCACTTTCTATGTCTGGCTAATCTCACTTAACATAATGTTCTCCAAGTCTATCCATTTTTCTGCAAATAACATAATTTCTATTTTTATTGCTGAGTAGAATTCCATTGTGTGGATATCCTATAATTCTGGAATCCATTCATCTGTTGATCGACACCGAGGTTGGTTCCATAATTTGGCTATTGTGAATTGTGCTGCTATGAACAGGGATATGCATATATTACTATAATTCTGTGATTTCAGTTCTTTTGGAAAGATACCCAGGAGTGGTATAGCTGGGTCATATGGTAGATCCATTCCCAGTTTTCTGAGAAATCTCCACACTGTTCTCCATAGTGGCTGCACTAATTTGCAATCCCACCAACAGTGTAGAAGAGTTCCAATTTCCCCACATTCTCACCAGCATTTATTTTTGTTTGACTTCTTGATGATTACCATTCTGATTGGGGCTAGATGGAATCTCAGTGTAGTTTTGATTTGCATTTCCCTGATTGTTAATGATGTTGAACATTTTTTCATGTATTTATTAGCCATTTGTATCTCTTCTTTTGTGAAGTGTCTATTTAGTTCAATTGCTCATTTCTTGATTGGGTGATTTTTTTTTTTTTAGTGTGAAGTCCTTTGCTCAGAGAAGTTGTCATGACAGAATATAGACGTTTTCAGGACATGTAGGCACAACTAGCTTTCATATCAAATCTAAAGGCAAAATTCTTCGGAGAAACAATCAGAAATTCTCCATTTGCTTAAATATCCTGGGACAAGCATATATTTCTTTCAGAGTCACATTTAAAATGACGTTTAAAAATAGTATTACCAAGCAGGAAGGTGGCACACACCTGTAATCCCAGGTACTCAGAAGACTTGGGCAGGAGAATTGTGATTTCAAGGTCAACCATGACAACTTAGTGAGAACTTATCTCACAATAAGATGTTAAAAAGGGCTGAGAATGTCATTCAGTAGTAGAGCACCCCTGACTTCACTCTCCAGAACCACACATGGACAAAAAAAATCATTTCAACCAAATGTTTTTTAGCACTAACAGTACCTTTGAATTACATAGAAAGTTTTTATGTACAAAAGCTATTTCTAAAATTTATTTGTGTATTTAAGATTCATTTAAGCATTAATCACTTAAAAGTCCAGAATATTGTATTTAATAATCTGTGATAGATCATATATTAATTTTAAGTTCCATTTTAGCTTGAGCTCAATTAAATAAAAAATATGTTTTAGAGAATATAACTAGAATTGCTTAAAAACCTAATGTACTTATAGATTCTGGGGATAAAAACCAATATTGAGAGATAACTAGAAATAAAAGGTATGATTGGACTCTATGGTAAAGTTTGCAAGGTGAAGCTTCTCAGTGTTTTTCTTTTACACAATTTGTTTTACTTTTCAATTCCTTCCAGGGGTGGGGGGGAATCAACAAATATGGCTCTTCTCCCCCTCTTCTTTTTTTCCCACAAGGCCACTAGTATTTCTCTTGTTAAGATCACTGCTGACTTAATTTCCAACTCCATGAGATATGTGCCAGTGGTCACCCCACTGGACTTCTCTGGAGCATCTATGTTGCTGGCCATGATGCTGAAGTACTGTTCAGCATTTGCTAGGCTTCCAACAAGCCACACTACCCTGACTCTTTACTTTACTGATTTTCTAATACTGGTTCCTCTTCTTCTGTTGTTATACATTTAATTCTTATTTGCTGTCCTTGTTTAGCAATCTCATATTTATGGTTCCAACCATCACCCCTATGTGTATGCTACCATACCCAGCTGCAACATCTCAAGTTCCTACACAGTTGTTTGCCATAACCCTAATCTGGGTGATCAGGTAGACGCATAGACACACACACACACACACACACACACACACACACACACACACACATGTCTGCCATAAAGAAGTGATTCTTCATTTTATTTGCAATTTATCCTAATACAACCACTATCTTCCTAAGTGCCTGGTTAAAAACCTTAAATTTACTGTATTACACCACCATCATAGCTATCATCTGTAATATTTATAATTTCTGGTCAATTTATATAGTCTATTTGCAATTTTATATCTTATACATTTTTGTTTCTTCATCTCTTACTCACACCCTGACTTCTGCAGGTAGTATTCAACAGTAAGCACACATGTGTGTGTGAGTGGGGGGGGCAGGTACTGGGGATTGAACTCAAGGTCATTCTACCCCCAAGCTGCACCCCCCAGTCCTTTTAATTGTTTTGTTTTGAAGCAAGGCCTTGCTAGGCTTCTGAGAGTCTTCCTGCATTGCTGAGACTGTCCTTGAACCTTTGATTCTCTTGTTTCAGCCTCTCAAGTACTGGGATTACAGGTGTGCACCACCACATCTGGCTTCAATAATCTATTAGCTAATCCTGTCACCTCTCCCTCTTTCTACCTAGTTGACCCACAATCCTCAGAAAGTACAGTGTGATAATGCCACTATACTTGAAACCTGTAATGACTAAACTAAGTCCATTAAACCAAGACTAAAATACTTCACTCAGCAATAAGGACTACAATCACTTGCTTTTTTTTTTTTCAAATTCTGTTATAAATATTCCATTTTCTCTGCTGAGAATACCCTTTTTATATTTTCCCAAATGTCCAAATCTTACTTATCTTTTGAGACATATAGAAAATATCACTTTTCCATGAGCCCTCCTGAAATTCCATGACAAGAATCTCTAACTCAAATGTCATTTCAACCTATCCCTCTCAGCACCACTTTATTTCTTATATACTTTCCCTTGTTATAAACTTAGTATAACCAAATCTCCATCTTTATTTTTCCTCCTTGACTAAAATATCGTCAGACTGGCACAGATCCTTTATATTGGCATTTAAACTATTATAACACATAATATTAGTATTAAGCCTTAAGCCCACACATAATATCACACCAGAAACGAGAGTTTGTACACTGCTTTGTGGTTACTTTTGGAATTTTTGCCTTGGCCAGCAGGCCAAACCATACCTAGTCCTGGCTACTTATTTTAAGTCATTATCAATTTCTTCCATTTCTCCACTTGACTTTTATAGTCACACTTCTGTTTCTTCTTCCTGGACACACTTCCACAGATTTTCCTTCTACTTGAACTTACACTTTAGGACCCATTTCTCAGAACTGATCCAATGAGTACTTCTGAATCTCTAGTTCCTGATCCTGGATAACCCTAGCTTCATGGTTACTCCTAATAAGTGCTCTGTAAATACTTGCTGTATGAAGAGATCCTGAGAGTGAATGGAAAGAAGTGGTCAACTGTAATCTGGTCAGGATACAGAATGATGATAGTATAAAGACACATACATTTCTCTCCAGACTTAGAGAACAACTATGCTCAGAGTTAAACTCAAGAACTCTCCACACAAATATCTTGGCATCACTGAGAGCAACTGCTCTGGAATTTGCAATCTGAAATCACACTAGTTAATCTTAAGAAACACTCATTCAATTATGATAAGCTTTTTAAAAATAATCACCCCATTTTAGCCTTTTTATAGCATGACACAATAGTTTATTTCCAGAGTCTTAGAATATTCTGTACCATTCTTTGAAGTGAAAACAAATAAGTTGAGTATAATTGTAAAAGTTCTGCTATGGTTTTCATACATACACCGAGGGATCTTTAAAAATATAGTTATTTCGCATTGATTATTTGACTCCTATATTGCTTAACTACAAGCAAAAAATCTATCATTATTATCTACAGAAGGTGAAAGAAAACAATTACTTCCCTAAAACATGATACTTAGAAAACCAAGTGCTTTCAATTCACAGATATGATAGCTTTTTATCACAAACAAACAAAAGCATACAAAGCAAGGTGTTTTTCCACTTGACAGTGATAGCCCAGTGCCCTTACTAAAGCATGTATTAAATACAGTAACATATCATAACTTAATCAGAACAAGCTGCTGTTGCAACAGAGCAATCCTGTCCATGCAGTGAAAGATAACACCAGTCACTTCCCATAACTTCACTTCAGCAAACAAGGAACTGTACTGGACTTTATTACTTTGATTAGAAATTGGAATTCCAATACTTCCCAGAAAACAAAGAGTAGGTAAGAGTGGTGCCTTCAGAATTTACTTGCCAATGCCTCTAATCTAAAAAAGGGTCATCCAGGCATAGTCATAAACCTCAATAACCACGTATGACATTGTTCTCAGGATACATCATTGGAACCAAACCTCATACCCTGATAGATCTTATATTTTTTTCATATGTAAATATGAATACAAATGATCTCCAATGGACAACCCACCACCACCACCACTACCACCACGACCACCAAATACTTTGCTCTTTTTCTACATCACAAGCTTCTATGTCTGGGACAACCATGACTTTCTTCCCTTCTTAAGACATCCAATATGCAACCCTTTTAGAATAAAATAAGAAACTTGTGAAATAATTGTCTCTTTATGCTCAATCACATCACTAAAAATATATTAGGTGCTTCTGGAAACTGCTTTAGTCCTGTCAGGTTGGTATATATCATATGTCAGGATATCATATGATGGCAGGAATAAATAGAGGAAGATATAAAAGAAAGATGCACTGGATATTTATTTAAATTAGATAATAATCAGAAAACTTGATTTTGTTAAATCTAAACACTTGTGAGAGTCTGCCTAAGTGAGTGTGTGTTCACTATAAAGAAAATATCCTAGATTTTCAATGAAAAACCTTATTTAAAGAACATTTAAGACACTCTAATAACTACCTCCCAATAATGAAATCATTTCTCCAAAATCATTTGATGAGGCACAGCCTTTTGTCTCATGTTTAAACACTTCTAGTGATGAGGTAATAGTGCTCATTATGGCTCAAAGTAATTCATTCTTTTTCTGTCAATCCTTTACACTGCAGGGTCTAGAACCTGGCATAGCATTCTAGACATGGACAGCCTGACATGAAGTATATTGGGGGCTTTTCCTCATTTCAAAACTTAAGCCTCATTATAATTTTAAGGTAGTAAGATAGTCATCATGCCATGCTACTAACATGTATTGTTGAGCCATCTAAATTAGTACTTTAAATTTGTTTGGATTTTACAGGCTATAAATATGTATTTATAAGAAAGAGAAGGTAGAGAAAAAAGGAAAAGAACTAACATAGTTCATTCTTATTTTGTCAATAATGAAATAAAATATGAAAATTATTTAATTTTATTATTTCATAAACCAAATGTTTCAGTGCATATCAAATGAGTAGAAAGTTCATAAATTTATAAATAAATTCAGAATTTAGAAGTTGAGCAAATGTTACTTTATGAAAAAAAGCTAACTACATTGACCTAATTTCACTATAGACCATGAAATGCTTTCATGGCCCCATGTTTAGAATTCATTGAACTAGATAACAAATGGCCCTTTCAACTCTTGATGCCTCAGGTGCTTTTGATAAGCAGCGTTTTCCCAATCCATTTGTACAATAAGTTTTATTTAAGCTAAGACCCTGACTTCCTCTTTTCCCTTATTCAATTTCAGCTTATGAGCTTTAAAACTTCAGTCCAAATGATAAACATATTTTAGACCTTGACTTCTGTCTCTCTCAGCTTTGTGACATAGGCAAATATAAAATGTTTACTTTTTTGATATCTTTCCAAGTCACTTGCTAAAAACAAAGAGTGAGCCCTATAGAGAGCTTTAATCTTTCACTAGGTCAAGTATAATTGTTCAAGTAGCTACAATACTCCAAATATCCTGTCATCTATATTACATTTCTCTTCTTTATAGGAAAACAGACCCATCAGTTGAGGCTTCGAAGTCAACACGTCATATACTCTCTGTTTAACAGCTTGGTTAAGCAGTCACCATCCGTATGTAGATTGTCTACACAATTAAGGAACTCCAAGTTTCTCCTTCACAATAAAGTCCTATTTCCTCAAGGATAGCTCTGTTACAAAATTTGCCTCTACACTGAGATGAAATTTGTATCCTTCTAGATTCTGTTCATAGGCTGTGTTTGTAACCCTCAGGGCCCTTCAAAACAAGTCTTTCACATCATAGTCCTTTAAAGATTTGATGACAGTAATCATGTTTCTTCAAGTCATATCTTTCCCCTGCTAAAAAGTCCCTGTTGTTTTTATGAAGTTTTTATATGACACTGTTTCAAGTCATGTCTCTATTTCAGACATCTTCTGCTAACTATGATCCAAGTGCCTTTTTTTTTTTAAAGTACACCACCTGCGACTGGGCAAAGCATTGCAGCTGTAGTCCTTCAGGCACAAAAGGAGCCAGGACAATTCACCTCACTGAAATGTAGGTGAAATTAATCATATTTAATAAATGGGAATTAAATGCCACCCTATTGGCACCTCCTAACCCTAAGTTAACCTTACTCACTCCAGAATCAACCTAGACATATTTTTAGTTTGGGGGGCTTCTTTAGAAATTAATACAAATTTCTGATTAAATTAATAGTCCTAAAAGAAATGAAATGTAAACATGTTTCTAGTTCTTTGTCCCCCAATCTCACTTCCTGGAAGTAACCACTATTAAAACTCTCATAAGGACTTTCTGAAATTATTTTCTATGAAAACATAAATATATCACTTTATCTCCTTTTATTTTCATATAAATGTCATCATGTACATTCTCATAAGTGCAAATGAGTAGATATACTGATTTAAACATTCTCTGCTGACAGACACTTAGGTTGGTTCTAGTTTTTGCCATTACAGAAGATTTTGCATTAAAAACCTTACTCATAGATTTTGGTGCACCTGCACATGTATCTGTACCATAGATTTTTGGAAGCTGAATTAGTGAATTTGAAGGCATGTGTGTTGTTTACTTCAATAAATACTGCCACAGTGGCACTTACACACACACACACACACACACACACACACACACACACACACAATTGGGCTGTGCTCCAGATATACTAATGTCAAAATTCAGGGCACATAGCATATAATATACAATTTTAAGAATAAAGAGAAAGTTGAGAATCATTTTTAGAACATATTCTTTGATGAGAACATGTTCCATCATAAAAGCTTTTCTGGCATCTTAACAAATTTTAATTCATATTGAGACAACTATTAACACCTTTAAGCTTTTTTGAGAGTAAATTTTTGCTAAGCCATGTCTCTTCCATTGGTTGCAATTTATTTTATAGTTTCCAGTGTATATGGTTTAAGATCTGTAGCTATTATATGTCACCTAGATAGTTAATATTAATCCATATTCTAGAATATCTAGATTCTCTGGTACTATGTTATTTTAGCTAATTTACATGCTTTATCTTTCTATTTTTATTTAAAAACTTAATACAGCTAGGCACAGTGGTGCGTGCTTATAATCCCAGTTACTCAGGAGGTTGAAGCAGAAAGATAACAAGTTCAAGGCCAGTCTGGGCAACTTAGCAAAACCCTGTCTCAAAAAAACAAAAAAATAAATAAAAAGTGTTGGGATATAGTTCAGTGGTAGAGCACCCCTGGGTTCAATCCCCAATATTGCAAATTAAATAAATACTTAGATAGCTAATCTATAATTTTATCCAAATCACTAATAAAGGACTTAAATAGACTAAACCAAAGCAGATCATCAATTAAGGTAACATACTTGGTTATCATGTATACATTAATACTATGAATACCATTTTAAAGGTTTTTTTCATCAGTTGTAACTCAAAATAATTATACCATCTTTTTTTTCATATTGCCAAGAAGACATATTAAGAAAAGTATTATAAAAATTGTTGCCAAAGGCCACCCTTCCCTCTATGAATATGGAATAATTTATCATTCAAAAAATCCTATTATACATTATGTGTGCCATATAAATATTTATTAAGCATCCAATACATGCTGTATTTCTGCTAGGCATAGGGGATATAAATAGATGATATTTTCTCCTCACATGTGTACACTATGCCTTTCACATAGATGTTCAAAAAATACTTACTGAAAAAAATTAAAAATCCCTCGCTCTACATTTTTCACTTGAGCCACTAAGTAAATGGTGATATCATTAACTAAAAGTACAAAGACCAAAAGAGAAGTTGAGTGATGTGGGAATGAAAGATATAGTAGCACCATTTTAATTCTTTTAAGTTTTAGGTCTTTTATAGATATCAAAGTGGAGATGACAAAAAAAAAAAAAAAAACTATATATGCAAGTCTGGTCTTTAGAGAGAAGTTTAATCTCCAGGGAAAATTTTTCAACTTATGAGCAAATTTTTTAAAACCCTGGAATTTTTGAAATAAATAAACACAGAACCCCTAGAGGGCATAAATAATATGATTATGAAGATATATATACCCTGCTTATTGATGAAAAATTCAATATCTTAGTCTCTGATTTATAAAATAATCTAAAATCCAAAACATTTTAATTTAAAATTCTGTGATTCTCATGACACTTAATATGTCAATCCTAAAAGTTATATGAAAGAATAAAAAGTTAAGAATAACAATAATAATTAAAAACAAGTGAGCCAATTTTTCTAGAAAAGGTCAAGACTTAGTATAAAACCATACTTAAGACATTGCAATACTATTGCAGGGATCAGTTAATAGATCAATGGAACAGAATGGAAAGTCTTACACACCTTGAAATAAGATGTCTTAATTTGTTTATAAACTTGTATTATGTTTCTATTTGTTTATCAACTTATATTTACAAGTGGGAAAATAATAAAAAGAATTATATACTTTTGGAATACATGTGTTATGTCTGTACAATGTGTTATATAAATATGTATGTATTACATGTTATCATGTATGACATACTTGTGTAGGTATATAGGTAGACATGTATACAAATATATCGGAACAGTGCACACATAAATGTATGTGCACATGTGTGTATGTATGTGTATGAGTGTGTAACAAGAAAGGGTCAACTATTTAGTACATGTTTGTGTCCCACTTGTTAGCACTGTTAAAAAAAATAAAAGGTAATCCCTATCATGTTGCAAATAATAGAGACCTTACTGTTGAATAACAATACTTCAGGGCTAAGGATGTAGCTCAGATATAGAGTGCTTATCTAGCATGTACTAAGCCCTAGGTTCAATCCTCAGTTACACACATATACACAAACACACATATACAAAACCTTTAATCTTATACATAGATTATGACATTTTTGTTGGTAGAATTTCTTAACAAGCTCCAAACCACATACCAGCACATGGAATAAGTGCTCAATAAGTAAATTAAAATAAGTAAAATAAATAAGTAAATTAAAATAAAGTACGTGCTCAATAAGGAATTAAAAGATGAATCATATATTGATATCAGCCCTTAAATTCTGTTTAAAATACTATTTTAAAAGTTAGAAGAAAAGGCAAATGTTACAGAAAAATTTTAACAGACCTATGCAAATCAATAATAAAAAAGAAAAATAGCCCAGCTAAATATTGACAAAGGATATAGGCAAGTCATACAATTAGAAGGCCAAATTGTCGATAAACATTTGCAAACAAGATTCTAAGTTAATAACCAGGAAATTACAAATTAAGACCAGGGATATACACTTAACACTCTTCAAACTGAAAACACATTTTAAAATGTGACAGTATCAGGTTTTAGTCAGGATATAGAAAAATGAGAATTCTCAGACTGTTGATGGGAGCACCATAGATTTAACCACTTTAGAGACCCTGGCAGTATTCGGATCCCTATGAGGCCTCATAGAAAACTGACATCAATTTAAGACCCACTAGCCAGGTCTTACTTGTTAATAAACATTAACTCCAAAGGAGCTGTTTCCTTCACTCTTACCTCAATGCTCTTAGGAATTAAGTTGTCAGTAAGACAAATCAACAATGAAATACATGTTCTACTTAGAGTAGCAGGAGACTCTCAGCAGATGTCTGGAGACTTAATATCCCTAATCACTTTTATATTTCACATTTTTACAACATTTGTGATCTTTATTAGGAAGTATCTTTATTATTTTCCCATTTTTTAAGACAAGGGTGATTAAGATTACTCTTATGTGTATCCTGATTCATGATTTCAAGGCTTCTAGACAACTAGAAACAATTTCCTAAAGATGCATTTTTCTTCGGATTGTGTGTGTATGTATGTATGTGTGTGTGGGGACGGGGGTAGGGGATTGAACACAGAGGTATTCTACCTCTGAGCTACACCTCCAGTCTCATTTTATTTTTTATTTTGAAACAGGATCTCACTAAGTTGTGGAGGGCCTCATGAGGTTACTGAGGCTGACTATGAACCCAAGATCCTCCTGTTTCAGCCTCCCAGGTACTGGAATTATAGGCATACAACACCGTGCCAGCTATTCTTCAAATTTTAAAAACGCTAAATAGCTGACAAGAAAAAAATTCTGCTGACACACCCATGCCCTGCATAACCTGGCTGCTATAGGCCCCGTTGCTGGCCCCGGTTGTTGAATTCAGGAAGAGTTCTATGTCAGTCAGTGAGCGGCTGTTACGGGGCCAGCTACAGTGGCCAGAACAGCATGGGCGGGTATGACTAGTTTTATAGTAACATTTGAGTTATTTCAATCGAATTTTCACAGGCAGACAACAGAGCAGTGAAAAGCAGTTTATAACTATAGAGGAAGCGGTGGGACCCATTTTGCACCATGAGTTTGTGAAATCTGGATTA
>PVLC010010473.1:0-50306 GCA_004027655.1 Graphiurus murinus | reverse complement strand
CCAAACAAACAAAAAAAACAAAATAAAAAGAAAAGAAAAAAAAGAAAAAAGACTCTTTCTTTTAAAAGAAAAACAAAAAGTTCACAGAGTAAATAAAATACACACGCAGACTAAATTCAGACCTCCGGTCTCCGTTTTGTAATTTCTGATCCCATCAGCTTTCACTGAGCTAGAAACACTAAGGGCCAGAGAGGGTGAGACATTCCCCCCCAAAGTGGCCCAGCTGGTCAGCAGCAGACATGCAACTGGACCCCACATCTCCGACTAATTGGTGCCAGGGTCAACTCTGCTAGAATATAACTCTGCAAGTTTTGGAGGAAGACAACATCCAAAGTCTTCACAAAACAGCTGCCTCCTGGGTTTTATCGGGCCAGAACAGGCTCTGCTTGGAAGGGGCTGTCTCTTGGGCCACACTCAGCAGAGCAGGGAGATGTGACTTGTGACACTCACCATTGGCAGCCCAGCTGTGCCTGCAGCTTCCCTGCAGGCAGGTGGCGGAGGGACACAGGGGTGAGGCAGCCAATGGCCGCCTCGCTGACAGATGCCACCGGCCTGGGCTCGGGCTGAGCTTGCAGACAGCCAGGGAACGGATCTGCCATGCCCTCCTGGCCCTCCGGCAGACACCGCCAGGCAGAGGCGCTGTCTCTTTCCTCCTCAGTTTTGCAATGTCCTGGTTTTTCAGCCTTGGCTCTGATGGGAAAGGGCGGCCTTGTTCCGGGCAGAGCAGCAAAGTGGTCGGTGTGCGAGGGAGAAGGGAGGATTTGTACAGCAGAGGAAAACGTCTCCAAGAGAAAGTCACGCCTTGAGCATATACAGGCATGCAGATGACAGTTGGGCCCGCTGCCTGACAGCCTGAGGCCTTGGTGGCCCCGTTGTGACCTTCCCAGAACCCACGCCAGGCGTCTGTCCTTGATGGTCACAGTGGCAGCAGTGGTGCCTTTGGTCTAGGCCAGCTTCTGGTCTCAAAGATGACGTCCCTGCTCCTGTCCATGGAAGACTCTCGGCACATATTTGGTGAAGATATTGAAACGGCATGACTCCAAAGTCTTTCCTAGGATAAAAAAACAAAATGAGGAAGATTTTACTAAAATCCATGGAAGTGGTAACTGAAAGCCAGGACACGTGGCTGTGTAAGAGGCAAAAGGAAAAGGAGTCAACAAATGAGCCAATTAGAAGTGTGTTCTAGCTGGGCGTGGTGGCACACACCTGTCATCTCAGTACCTGGGAGGTTGAGACAGGAGGATCGCAGGTTCAAGGCTAGCCTCAGCAACTTAGTGAAGCCCTGTGCAACTTAGTGAAATCCTTTTTCAAAATAAAAAAAAAAAAATAAGCTAGAGTAGGGAGTATAGTTCAAAGGTAGAATGCCCCTGGGTTTAATCCCCAGTACCACAGGAAAAAAGAGAGGAGAAAAGAAGAGAGGGGAGGGGAGGAGAAGGAGAGAGAAGAGAAGAGAAGAGAGAGAGAGATAGAGAGGGGGGGGGGGATAGAGAGAGAGGAAGAGGGAGAGAGAAGGGAAAGAAGGGGAGAGAGAACAACAAGAGATAGTTCTAAAAGGCAAACATACATCATAGCCCAAAGAGTCAACTTCTTTTAGCCCACACCAGCACACTCAGGATGCTGGACATGCCAAATCTGTTCCTTCTAAAGTGTTTTCCAATCTCTAGTCAAGAAAGAATGAAAGTGCTTGCTTGTCAGGGGTCCATCTGATCTAATATAGAAAAAAAGATTAAAAAGGCAAACAGTTTTAGGACAAGTATTACCCCTGGGGGTTTTCAGAAATATATACACCCAGGTAGTGTCAGTTCCAATTTTTACCCTCTGATTGCACAGTATCCATCTATTTCCACGCGGCTTTCAAAATGTGACACTTCCATGCGCATCGAATAAAAAACAGGGCTGCGCTGTACAAGTGCTAAGAAGACCTGGACTGTTCTGGGGTTCCAAAGAAATGGACACACAACCTCCTCAGTCTTAGGGTCCCTCCTTCTTAAAATGAGACATTTGAACAAAAAATATGTGAAGATACATTTAGCAGGTATCTCGGTCAGCATCCTTACTGCTATAATCCAAAAGACCTGACCACACAGCTCAGAAGAAGGTTTATTTGCTCACAGCTTTTTTGGAGATTCTGGGTTTAGTGCATGCGAGGACAGGGCCCCAAACTCAGAGCATGGTAGCAGGAAGCAGAGAGAGGGAGGGAGCAAGGCCTCTGCTCTCACATCATGGAGGCTGGAGACACGAAGGAGTGGGCAGAGGGAGGAGAAGACCTTTCACAATCCCAAGGCCAGGCCCCCAGGACCTCTCCTTAGTGACCAAGCCCCACCTCCAACATTGCTACCTTGTTTCCATGAGAACCAGAGGGACATTTTAAATCCAAATCATTACAGAATAATAGCGTCATTTCCATTGATTTTGACAGTGATTATTCATTTGCACATTCATTCATGAGGTTTTGTTTTTTGTTTTTTATTTTTTTTGTGTGTGTGGTACTGGAGATTGAACCCGGGGGCATTCTGCCTCTGAGCTACACCCCCCAGTCCTATTATTTATTCTTTATTTTGAAACAGGGTCTCACTAAGTAGCTGAGGCTGGCTGCAAATCAGGATCCTCTGGTCTCAGCCTCCCAAGTACTGGGCATTCATGGGTTTTTAAAAATGGTGGTGTATGACTGAAATCCTAGTACTTGGGAGGCTAAGACCAGCAAATCAGAGGTTCGAGGATAGTCTCCACAACTGAGTGAGACCTTGTCTCAAAATAAGAAATAAAATAGGGTTGGGGGTGTAGCTCAGAGGTAGAATGCCCCTGGGTTCAATCTCCAGCAACAAAAAAATAATAATTCAATAAGTGCTCATTAGGCCCTTCTTTGTACTGGTTTACCATTGTAGAGGTAACTAAGTATTAAATACTGAGCAATGAAAACAAAGTCCCTGTCCTCCTGGAACATCCATTCTACACAGTCAGAGAGATGATAATTAAGGCAAGGTCATTTCAGATATGCTTGAGAGATGAGAGCCAGGCTAAGGGAAAAAGCCAGATGCATTAGAGATTAGTTGAGATTGGGATGGGTGAATACTTAGATCAACAATTTGTCCAAAATCCCAGCTATGGCTCCCAAGGGTCTGGTGAATTAGACATGTGCCATTAGCCAAGTCTCTCTCCCTCTCTGTGCCCATATTTCTCTTCCCCAAATCTGCTGCAACAAATCAACACACTTGGCAGCTTCACACAACACAGGTATATTATCTTTGTTTGTGTGTCCAAAACCCAACATAGGTCTCACTGGACCACAATCAAAGTAGGCTCGCATTTCTTCCTGGAAGCTCTCTTCTGGGAAATACGTTTCCTTGCTCATTGGGGTTGTTGACAGATTTTAGTTCCTTGCTATTGTACAACCTCAGTTCCTGTTCTCTTGCTGCCTGTAGTGGGGTGGCCTCCGCATTCTGTAACACATGCCTTCTTCTTCTGTTTTTCAAAGTCATTTACCACCGGTATGATTCTTCTCAAAGTATATCTCTCTGATCTGCTTTCTCTTATACTGTTCTCATGTGCTCAGACTGGGCTCATCAGGACAATCCCAGATGCTAACCCATCTCAAGGTGCTTAACCTTAATCACATCCACAGAGCCCCTTCTGTCGAGGAAAGTAACCTCCTCTCAGGTTCTGGGAATTAAGATCTCTTTGGGGGACCATTATTCTGCCTACCACCATGCCCCAGTGTCCTTTTCAGTAAAGAAACAAACTGACCTCAAGTTCTTTCGAATCCCAAAGTCATGAGTCTTTTTGCACTATTTTGCTAAAACTAGAAGTCATATTTCAGCCAGGCATGGTGGAACATACTGGTAACCCCAGTAACTGGGAGGCTGAGACAGGAAGATCACAGGTTAGAGGTCAGCCTCAGAAATTAGTGAGACCCTGTTTCAAAATGAAAGATAAATAGGGCTGGGAGTATAGCTGAGAGATATAATGTCCCTGGTTCAATCTGCAGTCCCACAAGACAGACAGACAGACAGACAGACAGACAGATATAGATAGATAGATAGATAGATAGATAGATAGATAGATAGATTATAGATAGATGATAGACTGAAAGATGATAGATAAGTTCAATCTGCAGTACCTCAAGATAGAGAGATAGATAGATATAGATATAGATAGATATAAATTCAAAGGTCATGAACCTTTTTGGCTCTCATGTTTTGTTAAAACTAGAAAGTCATAATCCTTCCACATAATGACTCATGAAAAAGTTTGCTAGAAGTGCAGGCAGAATCTCTTAGATGATGATGTACTTTCACAAACATATCAAAGTCAATCACTGAACTTGAGAAGGAGGGAGGGCAAGAAAATGGGGCGGGAATTAGGGAAGGGTTAAATGAGAAATGTGTGCATGTATGCCTTTACCAGCTTGTACCTAACAAAGATGTATGATTACAATGCACCCATAAAAAATAAATATCAAGCCGAGTGTCGTGGCACACGCTTGTAATCCCAGCATTTGGGAGGCTAAGACTAGAGAATCCAGTTTCATGGCCAGTCTCAGCTACCTAGTGAGGCACTCCGCACCTTAGTGAGACCCTGTTTCAAAATAAAGAATAAAAAATAGGGCTGGGGGTATAGCTCGGAGGTAAAACGCCCCTGAATTCAATCCCCAGTACCACAAATAAATAAATAAATAAATAAATAAATAAATAAATAAATATCAAACTAAAAAAAAAACACGAAAAAACAACAATCTCTCACGTGACAAGGTTGTTCATTCCACTCAGGATGGATGGTGGAGTTAGTGGTGGTGTCATGGCTCTGTAACCACCAGACTTAAGGATGGAGCTGAGAGCATGCTCGAGGTTGATCCCTGAGATCAGCTGTCATTGGGACTGCCCTGTATTCCATGGCTGCTGTATTACACATCTGCCTCTTGACTGTAATAGGATAGAATCATTTCTATTAGAGCCACGTTTACTAGCAAGCAAGCAAGTCAATGAGATCGATTCTTTAAAGGAGCAGCTTCAAGGGACTTGCAAGCACAGCTTTTCCAAGAAGGTCTGTAAGCACACTTCCCAGGTTGGTGATCAGGTCCTGCAGCCATTTCCTGAAACATGGAGCCGCCCTGGGCTTTTCTGTGCCTCTGGAAACACAGGACACAGCTGGGAGTGGGATTCTTACTGGTTATGTCACAGTTGGTAGCTTTGCAACTCTGTGCTTAGATGTTCAAAGAATTCCGACTCTGCTAGAAAAGAAAATGGATATTTTCTAAAAATTGCCTTGGTAAACTGAGAGGAAACCAGACTGGCGGGGTGGCAACGGGAACTCTAGCCTATAGGCTGGCAATCCAAGTGGCAAAGAATCAAGATAATTTTCCTGTGTCTTGTGTTACTGAGTGCAGTAGTGGATCTGTAACATTAGGACTGTAATCTCAGTGGCATTCTTTGGCTTCTAGAACCTGCTCTTGGGGGAACTGGCTGGGATTAGAACAATTTTTTTTGTTTGTTTTGGTTTTTTGTTTTGTTTTGTTTTGTTTTTGTGGTACAAGAGATTGAACGCAGGGGCGCTGTACTGCCAAGCTGAATGGATCACAAAACTTTGGGATATGCCCACAATGGGATTTTACTCAGCCATAAAGAAGAACAAAATCTTGTTTTTTATAGGAAAATGGATGGAATTTGAGAATATCATATTAAGCGAGTGCAGCCAATCTCAGAAAATGAGTAAATGTATGTTTTCTCTTCTATATGGTGGCTAGAGAGATATTCAGAAATAAGGGCAATAACAGATAGAAGAGCAGAGACTACAGGGGAGTGACTGAGGGGGAGAAGGGATGGACACGAAGTCATAATGTGTGTAATAGTAGAAATAATGCTATGAATGTATACAAAACTATGACTTTGAACATCAAAGATGTGGTGGGGGGGACGCACCAAGAACTACGTACATGCATCTGTCTGACACTTCTATACCCCAATGTAATATAAAATTTATAACACACCAAATGAAAATTAATAATATAAAAAAGAACCACTCATTAGAGTTAGACTGGTCAAGTAATCTATTCAGGGACTGATGTCTATACCTGGGCTCAGAAACACCTCTTGAAAATCCATCTCTTGAGAAGGCTACTCATTTTTGGAAGTTACCAGGTAAGTCAATTTCATAAACTGTTATTTTGCAAATTGTTAGAAAAAGTATAGAATTGGGAGTCAGAAGGTCCTGACTTGAGGCTTGTAATATGATTCCCATCTGACCTGAAGAAAGTCATGGAACTTCTCCATTTCTTTATCTGGGAAGTGGAAATTAATAATATCTACATCACATCACTGCTAGGAGGTTGAAATACAAAAAACTAAATACAGGTGCTCTGCAAGAGGTAAACATCTTATACCAATTGGTAATGCTGTTATCTTTCAGAGTTCTTCAAGCAAGAATAAATTGAGGGTGCTGGTTAATTTTGATTAGCTGTTGCAGTTTGTAATTGTACATTTACGTGACTGTTGGACAAATGCCCCCAGTTGAGCATCCAGCAAGCTCCTGACAGCTAAGACACAGTCATTGATCACCACTGCTTTCTCAGTCTCTTGTCCAGTACGTGGTCTTCAATGGATACTCAAATATTCAATGAATAAATATGAGAGAGGCAGAGAGAGGGAGAGAGAAAGAGGACAGGAGGGAGGTCGGGGATTGGGGGGGGGGAGAGAGAGAACAAACAGGGAGAGGGGACAAAGGAAGGTAGAGGGAAAGGAAAGGAGGACAGATAGAATTTTAGGAAAAGTGGACAGTGCAGTGCAAACTTTAGTCCCTAAACTGTAGCCAAACAGTACTTGTAACCTGAAGATCAACTAAGGGAGTTTAAAAGAATAATAATAAAATAGTAGTTCATAGCTAAAGTTATGGTTACACATAGAATGCCCCCTGGAGAGGTCATGGATTAAGGTTCAGAGTTGATTAAGTCCTGAGGGTTGTCATGGAGAAATCCATTGTAATGGATTTACTGGGCAGTCACCCAGGCAGGTGTGGAGTGGCTGGAGAAGCTGGGTCCCTGGGGTGTGGCCTCAGGGACTGTGTTTTTGTCTTTGAGTCCCCTTGCTGCCTGGTCTCTTGATTACAACCTCCATGATGTGCCAGCAGAGCACCTGTGCTCACCCCCTCTCTCCTTCCCACCACCATGCCAGGCTCCATAGACCTGGCCTCACATGGGCTGAACCCCCATTTCCCCCAAAACTATGAGCAAATAAATTTTCCTTCCTCTAAGTTGTGTGGTCAGTTGTTTTGGATTATAGCAGTGGGAATGTTGACCAAAGACAGAGAGTTAAAGTTAATGTGTAATAATTATCATATATTATATACAATTAATTTGTCAGGGTTAATTCTTAAAGCAGTCCTATAAGGGGGTACAATTTTAATCTTCATTTTACAGAAAAGGAAACTAAGGTTAGCAAGGTTAAATAACTTGCCCGAAGCTGCATGGTAAGTAAATGATAGAATTGGAAGAAAGTCAAATCATACCATCAAAATCAGAGCCTTCGTCTTGCTATTCCATGCTAAATTTTATTTCATTTTTTAGTTCAGACACACCCAGAATAAACCTGCAGTGGGTAAAAATAATTGAAGGCAGACTATGATTTAAGAAAGTAAAAAGAGACCTATAAAGTCCCTTCCCCCCCCAAAAAAAATTATACAAAAAGTAAGAGAAAGACGAACAGAATAAGGTCAATGAGTGGGAGATATTGTAGTATGCTGCCAGGCTGCTTTCAGGTAAATCCTATAAATAAATTATTTTTCAAATATTCCATAAAAAAAGTAGCAGGCATTATCTAAAGACATGGCCAGGTAAAATGACAAATGGCATACCCTTTCAATTTCTCTCAGGCATGCAAGTTTTAGCTGAATAAACATAAAAGAAATCAATCTACATGGTACAAATGTGGGGGAAAAAAACCCTGAGATCTATGTCAGCAATAATAAAAGGCATCTACTATTCAAAACAGCTAGCTCATGGAAAATAGATATGTAGACCAGAAGAGAAATGCATGATGGGAAAGCGGGGACCTCTTTCCGTCAGTTCTAAGCTGTTGACATTCAACTAAGGGCATAGTCTGTGGGAATACAGTTCACCAAAAGATTCTGCAAGATCAAGTGAACTGAGAAATCCTGATCAAGAGAAAAGTTTTTGGTCCCTCCGTGGTGAGCTGCAATTCCAAGTTCCAGCATTGTTTTCAAATATTAATTATCTCTCAAAAACCCCAAGAAGCAACATCTATGTCCTAAGTATTCTTATTAGGTAATACCTGCATGGAAAACAGACAGCACCAAACCTCCTAAGTAAAGGCTAAGTCAGGACAGATCCTGGGGAAAATAAAGGGTCACTCCAAAATGAATCACTACATTCCCTAAACTTAGCAATCTTACTTTATTTAGGAAATGCAGCAAAAAGAAGAAGAAGAAGAAGAAGAAGAAGGAGGAGGAGGAGGAGGAGGAGGAGGAGGAGGAGGAGGAAAAAGAAAGGAAATGAATCAAACTATTAGAATCTATACTACTAGCAATCTTTGGGTTATATTTGATCCAGAGACAGATTTTATTCAAATGGTGGCGGTTTTCTTGTTTTGTTTGAATTTTGAATTGGCTGCTAACAGGCAAAAACTGGAAAATTCCGAAGACCAAAGGTACTGGATTTTTCCTAAAAATGTGGAAGTCAAGAAAATACTAGGCTCTCATCCCTGATGGGAAATAATCTGCTAGCGTGAGAAGGAGTCACTCCTCCCAGACGGGGCTTGTGCTGTCCAGATCCGCACAGTCCCTACTAGTCTCATTTTCTTGTACTGAATTCTTCTTCATTTTTTTCTTGTTATCAGCATGGCCTCTGTGGTCTGTCCTTTCCCCTTTGCACATAAAATGATAAAGATCAATGTCATTTGGCCAAGGTCACAGCAAGAGGTACCGTGTTAGGACTGAGGCTCAGACCCAAGGCTTGTAGCATTTCAGCTCAGTGACTCAGAGTCAGCTTTTGGGCCCTTGGGAATCTAACGATGATCTATAAAAATCTGAATCATTTAATGCACTGTACCATGAAGCTCTTACAACTTCTTTACATTAGAGTTATTTCTGTGTGCTCCATTAGCCCTTTATTCATTTATTCACTTAGTATTAATTGTATATTGACCATATACCAGACACTTTGCTAGTTCCTGGGGAGACAGGAATGGACATATTTGACCCTCTGGTGACAAAGACAGACACACAAGTCTTAGTTCCTCAACTACCTTGCAAGCCATAAAAACAAAACCAAGGCCAATTTACTTTTCAGATACCACCCAACACAATAGTAAAACATGCATCTGATAAAATGTAGAATAAATAAGAGAAACTCTTCATATATCTCATATATGTATCTTCATATATCTCTTATGGTTTTTCACAATAACCCTAAGAAAGGCATGTGTCTGGAGTACCTATTTACCAACAAATAATCAGGCCACTGAGATTGGCTTAGCCACCGCCAGTAAATGGTAGAGAGATACTTATCCATCCATCACTAAATCAAACACATACTTTTCTGCACAGGGATCAGCAAGTCACAACTAACCACAGCAGTAAACTACTGCCTTGACCAGGTGGTGGTACATGGCTGTAATCCCATTACTTGGGAGGCTGAAACAAGAGGATTGCAGGTTCAAGGCTAGCCTCAACAATGTAGTGAGACTCTCAGCAACCTCATGAGATCCTCTTTCAAAACAAGAATGTTAAAAAAAAAAAAAAAAGAATGTGGAGTTGGGAGTATACCTCTGAGGTAGAATGCCCCTGGGTTCCACGCCCAGTACCACAAATAAAATCTATTTTCTGGTAGTATTTTATGACATCCAGTCTATCACATGGGTTCTGTTTCTGGAGAATTGATAATTAGCTGTGTAATCTTGGATAAATCACTTAACTCAATCTCATTTTCTTCATTGATAAAATGTTAGGTTGTACAAAATGAAGCCCAGTCCTATTTAGTTAGGTGAAATTGTATAATTTGTAGGATACAAAGAAAGTTCTTTCTCTGTTTATTGCTGTCATGTTAAAGATTTACTCATTTCCTTTCGGCTTTACGCTCTTAATAATAATCTCCCTAGAGCTAACTGTGGGCTAGCAGTTTAAGTCAACTATAGCTAATGTAGTATAATCAGATTATGATACATTTGACAATCGATGCTGATTCAATTTAACAAATGATGGCTTAAATATGTTTATTCACATCACAAAAGCACCATTGGAATGAAAATATTGGGGTCTCAAGATACTATCTGTATTCACTATCTCGATTACAGGTGAAAGTTGGCTCAAACTTTCAAATTTCAAACAATATTTTGACTTATAATATCAATGAAAAACCTTAAATTACCAACTTCTTTTTAATTACAGACTATAATTAAAGATTATTTTAGGGCTCTTTAGTTTTTTTGTGTTTGTTTCATTTGGTTGGTTTGGTACTGGGGATTGAACCCAGGGGCATTCTACCTCTGAGCTACACTCCCAGTTCTTTTTATTCATTTATTTGTTTATTTGTTTTTTTTATTTTTATATTTTGGTACTGAAGAAATGAACCCAGGGGTATCCTACCTCTGAGCCACACCCCAACCATTTTTTAAAATTTACGTATTAATTTTGAAACAGGTTCTTGCTAAGTTGCTGAGGCTGGCCTGGAACCTAAGATCTTCCTACCTCAGCCTCCCAGGTACTGGGATTTCAAGCATATACCACCACTCCTGGCTTGGTGAGTCATTTTGAAATGCTGCCAATTTATGATGATGGTGTCTTTATTAAATTGGAAGTCAAGGTTCTACATTCATTTAAAGATTCTTAATATTAATATCTTATATGGAAATTAGAGGGTTTTATAGAGAAACTCAGAACCATTACATTGTATTCTGCACAGTGAAACACTGAGAGAGAGGAAACTAGCTGAAGGTTCCTCTGATCGTAATTTTAGAGAGCTTTTAACTTCCAGACAGTGTCTTGGAACGAATCCCACATGTACATGTCTCACCCTGGCTTCTCACACGCAGTTTTCCACTTGATGCTACATGAGAAGGGTCGATGTAACCCTAGAGCAAAGGAACTGACAAAATACAATTGTTGTGGAGACAGGACCAAGTGGTAGATGTCTGGGCTGGATCATGCAAATCCCATGAAGGACATAGCTTACACTGCCCCATATTAAACATTCCTTAAGTTAGGCCCAAGGTTTTAATACTGCTACTTTGTTCAAAGAATCTCTTTTAAACACAGCTTTACTTAAAATGTTTTTAGCCAGGCGTGGTGGCGCACATCTGTGATCCCAGTACTTGGTAGGCTGAGACAGGAAGATCGCAGATTTGAGGCCAACCTCCGTAACTTTGCAAGGCCCTCAGCAACTTAGTGACACCTTGTTTAAAAATAAAAAAACAAAAAAAGGACTAGGAGTGTACCTTGGAAATAGAACCAGTACCAAAAAATAAAATAGCAGTTCAGTACTGCTGGGTGTGGTGGTACTGTAATCCCAGTACTTGGGAGGCTGAGACAGGAGGATCACAGATTTGAGGCAAGCCTCAGCAACTTAGACCTGCAGCAACTTAAGTGAGACCTTGTTTCAAAATAAAAAATATAATAGAGGTGGGGGTGCAGCTCAGAGGTAGAATGCCCCTGGGTTAAATCCCTAGTGTTAAAATGAATAAAATAAAATGAAAATTTTCAGTACCATTTTTCGTTCATTAACAATTCTTTGAGTTGTCCTCACATTTCAAACTCTTAGTTATAAATCCCTAGTAAATATCTAATTCCTTTGTCATATGTCATAAATTATATGTTTCTTGTTTTTTGCTTGTTTGGTTTTCGTACTAGGGATTGAACCAAGGGGCATTCTACCTCCAAGCTACACCCCCAGCACTTTTTTTTTTTTTTTTTGCGGTATTGGGGATTGAACTCAGGGGCATTCTACCTCCGAGCTATACCCCCAGCCCTATTTTTTATTCTTTATTTTGAAACTGGGTCTCACTAAGTTGCGGAGTGCCTCACTAAGTAGCTGAGGCTGGCCGCGAACCCGGATCCTCCGGTCTCAGCCTCCCGAATGCTGGGATTACAAGCGTGCGCCACCACGCCCGGCTCCCCCAGCACTTTTTAAAAATTTTTATTTAGAAGTAGGACCTCACTACATTGCTGAGAAGTCCTGCTAAGTTGCTGAGGCTGGCCTCAAACCTACGATCCTCCTGTCTCAGCCTCCTACATAATGAGATTACAGGCGTGCGCCACCACACCTGGCATATGTTCCTGGGTAAAATGAATCTCTCTGCTTCTTTCCTGAGATTCTGCATTTTTAAACTCAGCCACAGGGGTGGAACTGAAAACAAGTATACCCCGCATTCAGAGAGTTTTCCAGTCCTAGCACCACGACCCTTGTTACAGCTAGGTAGTGGCCACGAGAGACTAATTGTATTGGTGATATTGTAACCCGCCTTTATCCCTCCGCTCACACCCAACTAGAAACAAAGAAGCAATGGTTGTCTCGAAGAAGCTGGAGAAGGAAAAATTGGCAGAGTTCGCTTTTCTATAAAAACGGACAAATACTGGGTTAGGAAAGGAGAGGAAGGGTTAGACACATCCCTTAGCCTGCAGGAGTTAAGAGAAACTGGGATACACAAGGTGGGGGTGGAGACAAAGGACTCTCCCTGGAGAAATAAAATGGATTGAAGCCAGCGAGCTGACAACTCATGGGTCTACTCTACTAGTGACTAAATAGCAAAGTTCCCACCTCCTTCTGCTTCCCAGAATCCCTCGCTCCTCTGACGGAAGGTGAGAAATTAGTGTGGAATCAGACGCATGATCCACCGCAATGGAAGCTTCAGAAGTGTCCCCTCTGAACAAGCTCACGGTAAGCACAGCAGTGTCATGTCAGATGCCCTTTTCTCAATGGACTCCCCTTCCCACCTGCTGTTCTGCTAGTGTCTTCTCCCCCGGGGACGAGGGGGAGCACCCACTCCAGCCTTCCCAGGAGGGTCCCAGTGTATTCCAATCACAGCTGCTCCGGTAGTGACCGTGTCTCCTCTCTGGTGCCTTCCCTGTTATCCAAGTGCGGACCATGGCTGATCACCTTAGCAATGTCCACTTTTACCCTTGAGAACCGTCTCTATTCTTCAATGGAAGGCTTGATTACTAGCTCTTACAAAAAGCTTCCCTACCTTGAAAGGGTTTCATTGCTCCCTATTTTTCATTTCGTAGCTGTTTGAAGGGATATAGTATTATTCTGCCTTCATGAAATAGTAATGTATGATTATTTCCTTTCTCTTCCTAGATTTAAAAGAGCCAGGACCATATTTCCTTTTCAGTGTTACCTATGACTTGTGTGTACACAGGTTAAAAAAAAGTATATATATACACATATATTACATATAATATATAGGTTCTATATTGACATTTTATATATGATGTTATATATAATATATTTTAAATATTAATATATATTTTAAGTATAATATATTTTATATACAATATATATAAAATCTACATACATACAAGACATTATATATACTATATATAATATGGAGATTAGATATTTATATATAATATATAATATATAAAATCTATGTACATATAAAGTCTTTATATATGTATTATATGATTATAATAATTACCATGTATTTATAATTATATATATTTATAAATATATATTATTTGGTTTAAAAGTATCCATATTTCAGATATTATAATCCCTGAATGAGAAGATATGGAGAGTTTCTGTGAAATTGTTACTAAGTTTTCTATGCAAAGTACTTAGCACCTTATCTGCCACCCCGTAAGTTGTATAATGGCAGCTTTCTAATGTTATTATAAAGTACTGTTATAAATTATTATGTTATATTATCCACTGGTTAATTAACTGCTTCTGCCTCTGTGTCTCCATACCACCTTGTCCATGCATCTAGTTATAGCACCTATCATAAATTATTTTAAATGTAAAGAAAGATGCACAAGAACAGGGATAAGATTTTATAACAATTTTAGCATAATACCTACAGTATAACTGAACAATTGAAACATAATGAATTAAGTTTTTATTGTGTATGTAAAACTGAATTTGTTTTGCAAATCATATCCAATAAGGCATTTGTATCCAAAGCATAACCATCTTTTACAACTCAGTAATGAAAAGATAAATAATCTAACTTAAAAATGAGAAGACTTAACTAGATATTTTACCAAATGAGATATATGGTCAGTAACTGTATAAAAAGATGCTTAGTATGATTAATCTAGGGAAATTCAATTCAAAACCATAATATACCACTTCATATCCACAAGGATGACTAAAATAAAAAAAGACAATGGCAGGTTTCAGTGATAATATGGAGCAACTGAAACCTACAAACATTACAACTGGGAATGTAAAATGGCTAATTCACTTTAATAAGCAATTTGGGAGTTCACATGGCTAAAGATATATTTACTAATATGATCTAGAATCCCACTTCTAGATACCCTAGAAAATGAAAACACACATCTGCCTAGACTGGTGTACAAATATTCACAACAGCATCATTCACAGGAACCAAAAGGTGGATACAACCAAATAGCCTTCAACTGGTGAACAGAGAAACTAAATGCACTATTACCCATACAGTGGAATATTACTCAGTAATAAAAAGTAACTGTACAAATACATGTACAACAGCGAGGCCCTCCACAACTTAGTGAGACCTTGTTTCAAAATTAAAAATAAAATAGGGCTGGGGGTATAGCTCAGAGGTAGCATGCCCCTGGGTTCAATCCCCAGAAACACACACACATATACCAAAACAGGAAGGAAAGAAGAAGGAAGGAAGGAAGGAAGGAAGGAAGGAAGGAAGGAAGGAAGGAAGGAAGGAAGGAAGATGGTGTGGGGTATAGAAGAATAAGAAGCTCTGGGTTCATTTCTATCTTTCAGTCAGTAACTGGCTGTCTAACCGCAGACAGATCACTCCCCCTCCCAGGTACTCAGTTCTCTCATCTCTAGAATGGAAGCCTGGCAGATCTGGATTCTACTGCTGAATCACCCAGGGCTCTGGAGGAGCTGGCCCAATAGCCACAGCCTAGAGGATAATAAAAGTTAGATACATAAGTCAGGTTGGTCCAATCAGATTCTTCTCCTAGGAATTTGGCTTTGGGACTCTGTACTATCAACTAAGTAAAGTTAAAGGAAAGTCAGTCGTATCAACTCCTGCCCCTGGACCAGTGTTTCAGATCATTAATAACCTGAAGATTTATAGGAAGAAAGCAATTCACAGTGCAGCAAGAATACTGAACAGACCTGCGGTTGAGGCAGAAAGATTCTGAGACACCATGGCTAAGGCGGGCGTGGTTTCTGGAAGCTTCCTGGCTCTCCTGAGGTCAGGCAATGCTCTGCCTGTGCCCTGTCCTTGGGTTCCAAGAGACCTGTCTGAATTGTTGGAAGAGCATCTATGTCCTTCAACATTCTTGCAGCTATAATCTAAAGACTGACCACGTCACTTAGAGGAAAGAAGGTTTATTTTCTTACAGACTTGGGCTCCATCCATGTGAAGCCGGGGACCACAGATCTCAGGGCATGGCGGCGGGAGAGGGAGGGGGAGAAAAAGAGAGAACGAACATGGGGGCACTCCTCACATCATGGAACCATATATATAATCTCCAAAGATGCACCCCAGGGACCATCTCCTCCAGCCTACCAGGTACCACCTAGTAAATCCATTACAACGATTTATCCCCTGCTGGGATTACAAGCCTCACGACTCCACTACACCAGCTCTGAATATTAATAAATGAGCTCTTTAGGGGGTATTTTCTACTAACTATACCATTGCATCCAGTTGTTCTGAATTCTCTGTCGAGCGGCCTCCACTCTCAGCTATCCGAGGAACCCTGTCTAGAGAAGTCATGCACCATGCGGCCTCTCTCTTGTGGAGAGGGGAGCGGCTCCTCTACCCTCTGTTTGCAGACAGTCCCTAACTTGCAAGGGCTCCTGGTTCAACTTGGGATTTTCCTGACTTTATGCTGGTGCAGAGGAGAAACACATTCAGTAGAATTTCACATTTTGAACTGGGATCTTTTCCCAGGCTAGCGATATGTTGTATTAATCTCTTTGTTTGTATTCTTTCTTTCTTTCTGTGTAGTACTTGGGACGGAACCCAGGGGCATTCTGCCTCTGAGCTACATCCCCAGCCCAGCCCTATTTTATTCTTTTATTTTGAAGCAGGGTCTTACACTAAGTTGCGGAGAGCCTAAGTTCCTGAGACTGGCCACGAACCTGGGATTCTCCTGTCTCAGTCTCCCAAGTTCTGGGATGACAGGTGTGCACCACCATGCCCGGCTGTATGAGGCACCCCGACCCGACTCCCTCCCCACCCCCACCCCTTCCCTATATACAATATTGACACTGGCATTGGTAATTTCCCACGTGTACATAACTTCAATGGAAGTGACTGCTTCAGGAGTTCTCCCTCAACCCTTCCTTCCCCTCCGCTCTCCCCGAAACTCTTCTGTCACACACCCGGAGTTTCTCCTGCACCATATAAAGTCCTTCTTGCAGTCCAGTTACTCCCTAGCTTCTACATGTGAGAAACAACATATGACCTTTCACTGTCTGTGACTGCTAACTCACTTAACATAATTTAAAATAATATACATATATTCCTAAAATATAGTGAATAGATATACATGTGAATATAGTGAATATATTTTAGTGAGTATATATACATATATATATACATATATACATGTATATATGTATAAGAATGTATAAGAATATATATATTGTATGTATAAGAATATATATAAGAATATATATATATATATTCTTAAGATGTTTGGTTAATGATACCACAGAAAAAAAAGAGTTTATTTTTTTTTTATATGTGTGTGTGTGTGTGTGTGTGATTGTGTGTGTGTGTGTGTTGTACTGGGGATTGAACCCAGAGGCATTCTACCTGCAAGTGACACTCCTAATCCTATTTTATTTTATTTCTTATTTGGAAACAGTGTCTCGCTAGGTTGGTGAGAGTCTCACTACTTGCTGAGGCTGTCCTTGACCTGCGATCCTCCTCTATCAGCCTCCCAAGTACTGGGATTACAGGCGTACATCACCAGCCCCAGCTTCTAACTTTCAAACCACAAAAAATGGATGCCCCAGTAAAAACTGGGGGAGGTTTACACTTACATTCCAAAAAGACCTCTGACAGTAACTACTGGGCTGGTCTGATGTGACCGTGTATCCCACTTCATCATAACCTTCATAATTTAGGGTAAGCGTAGATTTAAATTTCAGGCGACTGTGGTGAAGTGTGGAATTCTGTGGTCTCTAACTGTCAGCACAAACACCCTCTGCAATTTCTCACTCAGAAGCCACTCCCTAGCTCTGTCGCCCTTCCCGTCTTGCCTCTGTAGTTACTACTCTCTCAAAGTGTGTAATGGTCCCCTCGCAGGGGGGCCCAACCTCCAGTGATTAAGATCCAACGAGGCCATTCTGCTCTACACCCACTTCATAAAACAGATTTTTAAAAATGGCAGGTGAAGGCACATTATGCCTTTGCTGGGCTTAAATGATTTTACGTGCCTTCCGAAGAAGGAGCTACCGTGCCCCATAAATAAAACACTCCCAGTTTAAAGTCTCCAGCCTCTCCTTCTATCTGACCACCCACTATGATTTCACAGCTAGACGAGAAGGAGAAAATCCAACATCCTCATTTATCAGACAGACCCCATGAAACTCTCTTTACCATTCTGCTGAGTCATGAGAACTCAGTTGCCACAGATTTCTCCCCCCTCCCTCTCAGGCATTCTACAAAAATACTCATGACAAGGAAAGATGGACTTATATCATCATGTCAATGACCTGGCTAGAAAAGGCTCATTTATGCCCTGGAACGATGGTTCTCCAACAATTTTGTACCCCAGGAGCATCTAGCAATATCTAGGGACATGTAAGTGGCCACAATTTTGGGGTAGGGAATGTACTAATGATATCTCATAGGTAGAGGCCAGGGATTCTGTTGAACATCCACAACCAAAACTTGTTACCAATGTTGACTGACGATGCCACCCCACACCTATACTCACAGAGAAGCCATGAAAAGTCCTATGATCCACATGTTTTGTGGAGAGAGTAGGGAAGGTACCCAAGACACTCTGAAACAGTCCGGCTTTTCATTGTGGTCAGGACGTGAGCCAGGGTGAAGACTCCCACCGATGGCCCTGAGTCTGCCCGATTTTAACTTCCTACTGGAGCCAAGAGAGAAGCTCCAAGCCTTCTTAGGGCTTGTTCAGATGTGGGGCAAATTAGGGACATTAGGGGTGATGGAACTTGAGACTTGCCATGGTTACATATAGAATGCCCCTGAAGAGCGCAAGTATTAATGCTCAGGGTGGATACAGTTAAGTCATGAGGGCTGTCACCTCATCAGTGGATAAAATCATTGTAAGGGACTTACTGGGTGATCACCTAGGCTGTTAGGGTGGCTGGAGAACGTGGGTCCCTGGGGGTGCAGTCTTAGGTACTGTGCTTATGTCTTTGAATCCCCTTGCTTGTTTGCTCTCTCTTGCTTCCAAGCTCTGTGATGTAAGAGCAAAGCCTCGCTCTCTCCCTCTCTCTCCATGACGTGAGAGCAAAGCCTCGCTCTCTCCCTCTCTCTCCATGATGTGAGAGCAAAGCCTCGCTCTCTCCCTCTCTCTGCTTCCTGCCACCATGCTCTGGGCTCCAAAGACCCGGCCTCATATGGACTGAACCCAGACTCTCCAACATACTGTGAACAAACAAATCCTCCTTCCTCCAAGTTGTTTAAGATTATATCAGTAAGAATGCTACCAAAGACAAAAGCCTCTGTTACCCATCAACTCATGAGACTCTTCTACTCTACAATACACAGGATGCCTCACCTCCCACACCCCAATTCACCTAGCCTTAAATTTCCATAAGGCTGAGGCTGAGAACCCTTGCTCTGGAGACGGTGTGTCTCAGCTGCTCTACATCCAGGTACTGGCTGTATAGACGCTGTGTGTGCCTTCCAGAAGGACCCCTCAGCACAGACGCTCTGCCAGCTGTACAGGATGCTGACAGCTCAGAGCAGAATCTCTTTTGGCAATTGCCTTTGGCCAGAGACAGGAGCTATATCACTCAAGGTAATGTCCCTTCCCTGGGAGCAGTCCACAGCCAGTATCAAGCTACAGGGAGGGTGCAAACCCCTTTCAACCTCCTTGCTTCAATTCAGGACAGCTCAGCAGGGCCGTCCAAAATCCAAATCTCCCCACTGAGATCAGCTGAGACTCTGTTGCAATGACATCTCTGTTCAATTTCCTTCTCTCCCCTCTCCTCATAGGTGCTGTTCCTGCACTCCGCTTCCCGACAAACTCACTGCACACAAATCTCCATCTCAGAATCTGTTTCCCAGGGAACCTGACCTTCACTAGACCAGACCTAGCGTGAGAAATCAATTTGCACTGTGAGCAGGTACACTTAGGCAGGCATATCTATAAATTTTCACAAATCAATACCAACCATTATGATCTTTTCCATGCTAGTCTCTTATTTTTTTTAAACACTGGCCATGACCCAATACACTGATCTCACGATACGCTAATGGGTCTTGATCCCTGGTCTGAAAAGCATATATTCAGATGCACGAACAGATTATCTATTTTGGTGGACTGTACTTTTTAAAAATGGGGCTAATTGGATTTCTTCCTATTATTCAATTTGATAAGCCAATTTGGATCCAAAGAACTAATGAGTTCTGTGCGTGTAGTAACAGTGTAAAAAATATCAGCCATAGACTCCTCTTAAAGAAATGGGCCTCGTTATCCTCAGTCACGTATTAGAAATCCAACTAAGGCTATCACATTGTTAGCCCTTGCCAGTACCCTAAGAGTCTTGTTTTTACTATACCATTAGTACACTTACAGTCTTGCTTTTACTATACCATTAGTAACTAACTTACTATTACCATCATGCTTAAAGAGTTAATTTTCTGAAGAAAGTAATACATTTCTCTTACAAACCTGACTTAAATAGTTTTCTTGGGTATCTTTCCAAAGGGACTGAAATCAGAATACTGTAGTGATACATGCATACCCATGTTCATAGAAGCAAATTCACAATAGCCAAATAATGGAGCCAACCTAGGTGTCCATCAACAGGAGAATGGATCACAAAACTATGGGACCTTCACACAATGGAATTCTGCTCAGCAATAAAGAGAAACAAAAGTATGTATGTCATTTGCAGGAAAATGGACGGACCTGAGGATATTATATTAAGTGACATGAGCCAGTCACAGAAAGTGAAGGGTCATATGTTTTCTCTCAGATGCAGAAGCTACAGAGTAATAAGTAATAAGGACACAAGAGGGACTTTAGACAATGGAGGAGAAACCGCAGTGGGAAGAGGGGGGTGGTGTAGGAGAAGGAATAGGGGAGAGGGAATCAATGAAGAAATCATTTCCATGGAGATCGGGTACGTATGTAATACCAATGCAATCTCAGTATCTTGCATGGGGAAGGGGGAGCGGGAAGGAGCTGGGGGAAGCTCAAGCGCTGTGTGCACGTATGTCCCTAACACTCTGAACTACATTACGAGGGGAGACTATCATGCACCAATAAAAATATGTTTTAAAAAATAGTTCTTTTTAGCCGGGCGTGGTGGCGCACGCTTGTAATCCCAGCATTCGGGAGGCTGAGACCAGAGGATCCGGGTTCGCAGCCAGCCTCAGCTACCTAGTGAGGCACTCCGCAACTTAGTGAGACTCGGTTTCAAAATAAAGAATAAAAACTAGGGCTGGGGGTATAGTTCGGAGGTAGAATGCCCCTGAGTTCAATCCCCAGTACCGCAAAAAAAATAAAATAAAATAAAATAGTTCTTTTTGATAGGCCTCTCTTTTTCTCAAAGAAAGACTCCGATAAGGTTACGACAAAACTAGCTTCCCTGGTTACAATTTCCAAAATGTTGAAAAAAATGATTAAAATGTGAGAAATTAGCACGAGTGCCTCTTGCTTTGTAAACACCATGTACAAAGACAGACAGATGCAAAATCTCCTAAGGACCTTATAATTCTGGGAGGTGAGTCCATGAAAGGAGATCTGAGAAAGAGTCACAGGGAAACACTCCAGGACCCGACAGTGGGGGAAACTGAGGCCCAGGCGGGGAAAGTGAGTCACCTAAGGTCACGTGGGTGAAGGCAGCAAAGCTGGAAGAAGCACCTAGAAGTCACGAGGCTCTACCTTGTCTTAATGCTTTTTCTGCGTCATTGGCAGGGAGAATTCCTTTTATCATAGTTTGTTCTTTCCTTTATGAGTTCCCAAAGGATTTATTCAAAATAAGTTCCAAGAAACAGGTGGAGTTATTTTTGACTCAAAAATCTACCTACCAAGCCAGGCATGGTGGTGCAGGCCTGTAATCCCTGTCCTTGGGAGGCTGAGATAGGAGGATCGCAGGTTCAAGGACAGCCTCAGCAAAGCAGTGAGACTCTCATCAACCTAGCGAGACCTTGTTTCCAAATAAAGAAATTTAAAAATCAGGTTGGGGGTGTAGGCCAAAGGTAGAATGCCTCTGAGTTCAATCCTTGGCACCATTAAAAAAAAAAAAAAAAATCTACCTACCGCTGGGCTTGCCACCAAGATAAGGAATATTTTGACACTTCTGGAATAATCACTAATGGAAGCAGAGACCCACTCTTTCTTTGTTTTCTTGGATGGAACACAAGCAATCCCTAAATCTATTCTCTCTTCTGGAGTCCCAGAAAATCTGCTCAACTCTGCTGGGCCTCATCTTTCAAAACGTTAACTGAGTCCTTGGCAGTAAAAAGAATTTAGCAAGAGTCTAGCAGAACGTCTTGGGGGAAATTGTACTTTATTTGCTCATTTTGCAGGTTCCAACCCCTTGAGTCAAGATCTTAAGAAAGTTCTTATTCTAAATGAGTCTTATTTTAGTCTTGCCCTTTCCAAACTCCTATCTGATTCTTTAACAGGCTTTGTGAGGAAATCCCTTTATCTCTTTTGGATTTCTGGAAATCCTGCAGGCTAGACTCAGGAAAGCAAACAATCTTGGCTAAGCAAATTTCAGATCCTAAGCACACACTAATGGGTATGTTTGCTATTCGGACTCCTGTAAATATTTTATGCAAAGGATGCTCGCCTACAATAAACATTTTCAGAAGATCATAGGAAAGTTTCATTTGGAAAGTACCTTTCTCCAAGGAGTTGAGAAATGCTTTATAAACACTTGCCTGATCTAAAATTCAAGATTTTTTTTTTTAACTTGCAATGATCTAAATGTATCCCTTCTGTTGTGGGTTGAGTAGAGTTTCCACTCAGAGGGAAATATCCAGGATTCCATTCAAAGTTCTCAAAAAGATAGTTTGGAAATCAAGAAGTTTGGCCATATGGCTGTCAACCAGACGGTGGCTCTGAGCCAGTCTAGGCTCCACGCTGTATCCTAAAACAAGGATGCCTGTAATCCCAGTACTTGGCAGGCTGAGATAGGAAGATCACAGGTTCAAGGACAGCCTCAGCAACTTAGCAAGACCCTGATTTAAAATAAAAAAAAAAAAAACAAAATAGGGCTGGGAATGTAGCTCAGAGGTAGAACCACCCTGGGTTCAGAACAAAAAAAAAAAAAAAAAAAAAGAAGAGAGAGAGATTGAGATTGATTGACCTCAAACCACTGAAGAAGATTTCTAATCTGATGGGCTGATTGGTAGAGTCACAGGACGATACTCTGGGATATAATCAATCATTTAAATCTCTCATGATTTCAGGTTAACAGTAGTAAGGAGCTATGCAACTAATTTGATAAAGATAAAGCCCATTCAGGACAAAGCTCAATTTTCCATTTCTCTATTGTGAATGTCTACAGTTTCCATCTAAAATTTCAACGGTACCACCCCAGGTGTCTACCCAACAGATGAATGAATTACAGAATTATGAGAAATGCACACAATGGAATTCTGCTCAGCAATAAAGAAGAATAAAATAATGTCACCTGCAAGAAAATGGAAGGACCTGGAGAACGTTATATTAAGTGAGATTAGCCAGTCACAGAAAGTGAAGGGGCAGGAGTAACTGGGATGCCAGAGGGACTCCAGATAATAGAGGAGAAACCTCAGTGGAGCCAGGGAAGTGGTCTAAGGGAAAGGAAGGGGAAGACTGAGGTTCATTATTGGAAATACCAACATCGACTGTGTGTATATATGTGAAGACCCCAATATCAGTCTCAGTTCTCTGTATGGAAAGGGGGAAGATGGGGAGATGGGAGGGTGGGGCACCAAGTGCTGTGTGCATGTATGTCAATGTCAACATGATTTACATTATGATGTGAGACTATAATGCACCAATAAAAGCACATAAAATAATTAAAAAATAAAATTTCAGCTCATGTGAACAGACCACAGAATGCAAGACTAAGAGGAAGAAGGAGCTGGGCAAGGCACCATACACCTGTAATCCCAGTATTAGGGAGGCTGAGGCAGGAGGATTGCAAGTTGGAGGTCTGCCTCAACAACTTAGGCCCTTAGCAACTTAGCAAGCCCCTGTTTCCAAATAAAAAATCAAAAGGGCTGGGAGTGCAGCTTAGATGTAGAACATCCATCTAGGTTCAATCCCCAGTATCCAAAAATAAATAAATAAAAGAGGAAGAGGTGGTTTTAAAGCCCAGCACCTTCACTAAAGAACTATGAAGCAGGAAGGAAAGTACTTACCTTCCCTGGTTCTCCAGTTGCTCATACATAAATAGATGCTCAAGATGAAACTGTGATGCGTATTACATATGAAAAACCACATGAGGCCCGTGGTATGCAGTAAGCTCTCAAGAGACGGGAGAAGTCTTGTGATTTTTAACATAGAGTTACCCAACTCACGAGAGAACTGGACATAATCCGCTATTTTCAGAATGAGTGTAGGGAGGTTAAAAGGGTGGTTAGGAAGGGTGGGTGCTCAGCAGAATGATACTCATCTTCAGGAAGAAAGGGGCTAAAATAGGGAGAGCCTTCTGGGTGTAAGAGGACTTAAAAAAGGAGGTGAAAGATGAATTATGTGGATCAGAAAAACATAGCCTACAACAGAATGAGCTGGGCTCTGGAACCTTGTGCTGGATTTGGAGAAGGAAGTTATGACTCCTCTGTAAATTCTCAGTGAGCCCGTAAGACACTCATAGTTGACATTCTACGAAGTGACAGAAAAGGTCTGTGCGCTCCCAAGAAAAATGGAGATGTCCCTTAACTAAGTGAAAAGTGAAAGCAGGCAGAATAGTACGCGATATCAAATCACATGGTCACTAAAAATGGAACCGGAGGCCGGGCATGGTGGTGCATGTGCCATTCCAGGACCTGGGAGGCAGAGACTGGAGGATTGCAGGTGTGTGGCCAACCTCAGCAGTTTAGTGAGACCCTTCACAACTTAGTAAGACCCTGTTTCAAAATTTAAAAAAGTAATAAAATAAAATAGGACTGGGGATGTAGCTCAGAGGTAGAATGCCCCTAGGTTCAACCACCAGTAACACACACACACACACACACACACACACACACACACACACACACACACACACACCCCTCAAACTGGAAATGATCATTTGTACAGTCTAAATGCTACATATTTAGCTGGGCATGGTGGCGCACACTTGGGAGGCTGAGACTGGAGGATCTGGACTCGCGGCCAGCCTCAGCTGCTTAGTGAGGCTCTCTGCAACTTAGTGAGACCCTGTTTCAAAATAAAGAATAGCACCAGGCGTGGTGGCGCACGCTTGTAATCCCAACATTCGGGAGGCTGAGACTGGAGGATCGGGGTTCACGGCCAGCCTCGGCTACCTAGTGAGGCACTCCGCAACTTAGTGAGACTCGGTTTCAAAATAAAGAATAAAAACTAGGGCTGGGGTATAGCTCGGAGGTAGAACGCCCCGAGTTCAATCCCCAGTACTGCAAAAAAATAAATAAAATAAAGAATAAAAAATAGGACTAGGGGAATAGCTCAGAGGTAGAATGCCCCTGGGTTCAATCCTCAGTACCTCAAAAAAAGAAAAAAATAAATAAATGCTACATATTTGACATCATAGTTATTAATATATAACCCTGGAGATTCCCTGACCCTCTCATTCGTCTGTTAGACATTTAAAGACCACCAATCAAGCCGGGCGTGGTGGCACACGCTTGTAATCCCAGCATTCGGGAGGCTGAGACCGGAGGATCCGGGTTCGAGGCCAGCCTCAGCTACCTAGTGAGGCACTCCGCAACGTAGTGAGACTCGGTTTCAAAATAAAGAATAAAAATAGGGCTGGGGGTATAGCTCGGAGGTAGAATGCCCCTGAGTTCAATCCCCAGTACCGCAAAAAAAAAAAAAAAAAGACCACCAATCATATGCCAAACTCAGTGGCAGTCACAATGAATAAAACTACGGGGAAGAATTCTTTTGTTTTGGAATTCTAGAATCATCTATCATATCCTCTCCAAAGACACAAGAATCCCCTACACAACTACTTTGCTCCATTGACTGAGCACTGTAGTGTGCCCGGGTACTGTGTTAAGTGTTTCTGTTCGCCACATCATTTACCCTAACAGGTGCACGTCCGCCTCTGCTTCACTATGACCAGGTGCATTCTAACCCAAGGTCACGGTCTTCACTTGTGTGCAGATGCTGGGACCAAAGTCGACATCCCTGGTTTTTTTCTGCTTAATCCCCTTGGAGTGACCCTGAATTCAGCTCACTCTTTTACAACATGTCAGGTGTTCAAATGACACCGGTTAGCAAGGAGCCCCAGATCATCTCCGAATCCATCACGGTTAACTCTTGTATCTCCAGGGCGTAGGACACTATTGAGCACCGGAGAGGAATTCAAAAACATTTTGCTACATATAAAACCTAGTTAGCATACCCTCCATGCCCTCCAATTTATTAAAAACCTTCCCCAAATATGAAAATCAGAATTGAACAGGGTCTTCCAACTATAGCCTGACCCATCATGTAAAGCACACTTTAATACCCCTGAATACAACCCTATGAAACATTATACTTTCTGGAAAAAATCTCATTCATGCAGTTTGAGCATGAAGTTAACTCAAAGTCCTAACTCCTCTTCATAGGAACAACTGTACCTCATTTATGCAGTTTTTTAAAGCCCTAAGCGTTATCCACATATATATATATACACACACACACATACATACACAAGAACATATATATATTATGTATAAGTATATATGTTTAAATAAATAAAATTAAATTATAATATAAAGCATATTAATTATAACAGAAAATACGAATACATAAAATGTATATATTTAAATGTACAAAATTAAATATATAGGATATATTTAAAATATATTATGTAAGCCTGGCATAGTGTCACACGCTTGTAATCCCAGTACTTGGGAGGCTGAGACAGGATGATCTGGGTTCCCCGCCAGCCTCAGCTACTTAGTGAGGCCCTCCACAACTTAGTGAGACTTTGTTTCAAAAATAAAGAATAAAAAAATAGAACTGTAGTTGTAGCTTGGAGGTGGAATGCCCCTGGGTTCAATCCCCACTACTGCAAAAAAATGAAAAAATAAAAATAAAATGAAATATATTATGTAATATAAAGTATATATGTATGAGCCAGGTGTGGTGGTGCACACTTGTAATCCCAGTATTTGGGAGGCTGAGACAGGAGGATCACAGGTTCGAAGCCAGCCTCAGCAACTTAGTGAGGCTCTCTGTAACTCAGTGAGACCATTTCCAAATAAAATATAAAATAGGTCTGGGGGTATAGCTTGGAGGCAAAAGGCCCCTGGGTTCCATCCCCAGTACCACACAAAAAATTAATTAAATAAAATATATGTATATATTAATTAAATAAAATATATGTGTATATATCTTTTATTTATAATATATATTAATTAAATAAAATATATGTATATATGTATATATATATATATATATTTTTTTTTTTGAGACAGGGTCTTTCTCTCTATGTTGCCCAGGTTAGCTTTGAACTTGCGACCTTCCTGCCTGAGCCTCCCCAGGGGCTGGAATCACAGGTGTGCGTCATCCCACCCGGCTTCCTCTCTGCATATTTTCAGTTCTTAACTCGCTCCCTCACTAATTTCGTTCATGCCGATCATGCAGTTTCTTTCTACCATGATTTCTCCCCTCCTCAGTCTCAACCCTCTTATCAAGCTGATTGGCAAACTCTCCTATGTCTTATCTAAATCTTAAAAGGAAAAAAAAAGTACTGGACAAAACAGAGCCACAGAGAATGCCTACTAGCCACTTGGCTCAAAATCGATACGCAGTTGTCAATCAAGTTTTGAATCTCCTAAATGGCTACCAGTTGCAGACGTTGCCCTCCAGGGTTCTGTAAAGCTTCGTCAAAGCCTGGCTCCAAACAGAGTGCCCAGCCCGCCCTGTGGTAATCCCAGCCCAGAGCCACCGCCGGCAAAGGCGGCCAGCATTTCAATTCACCGCATCTGTTGTTTACTGCATCAATTTCCCACTCTAAATCCATTAGGGCTACAAGTTTGAAATTAATCTCAGGTCCCTGCGCCCTGAACGTCTTTGTGTTTTAGTATGATTTGGAGTAGTTTCTCTGTTTTTCTGCCATACTAGCTACTTATCGGAGCAACGATAAATTGTTCCACTCCTGATTAAACAAGGGCAGAGCAATTTGCTCAAGGAAATGGAGTCCTTTTAAAGGAGACCCCAATTAAAACCCTCAAAACGCTATCAAAATCCTATCTAGCCGTGCGGTTTAGAAACCAGTCTTGCTCACGGTTGGCTATTTTTTTCTTCCTGATGCAAGAATTTTAATGCACAGGCAAGTCTACAGTAAGACTTTTGACCCTACTATGTATGCAGTAGAGTGATTGAATGATTGTGGGAGGAACATTGCTTGGTACTGCACACTGAATGCAGATTAACTTGGTGAAAGCAACTTAAAGAAGTTCAACCTTCCAGGAAGTTTGCAAGGAAGATTATAGGCTTTTTACAAGGAAGAAAATGATAATTATTTTTATTATTTTACCTTTAGATCCGCTGACAAATCTAGACTTTTGGAATACATTGTTTTTAGCTCGGGTTTTGCCATCTGTTTGTATACAGAAATCCAGGTTTCTTAGGGAAAATCAAATATCTATGACATATGTTTCCTTTAGGAAAGGGTTTCTCTGAATTGCTGGAATAAACCACAATGTCAGCCGGGCGTGGTGGCGCATGCTTGTAATCCCAGCATTCGGGAGGCTGAGACCGGAGGATCCGGGTTCGAGGCCAACCTCAGCCACCTAGTGAGGCACTCTGGAACTTAGTGAGACCTGGTTTCAAAATAAAAAATAGGGCTGAGGGTATAGCTCGGAGGTAGAATGCCCCTGAGTTCAATCCCCAGTACCACAAAAAAAAAAAAAAAAAAACACAATGTCATATTTCTATTTTTGTCCTTTCACAAGGATTCTGCAATTACCTTTAACATATATTAATTAAAGGTAACATATATTACTTTTATATTAAATTATATATAACTATTCTAGTACATATTCCAGATGTAATATAGTAATATGTTAATTACATATTTAATTATATTACATTTTATATATAAAATTACTTTTAGTTTATCTATTAAAATTATGTGTGTGTGTGTGTGTGTGGTATACTGGAAATTGAACCCAGTCCATTCTACCTCCAAACTACACCCCCAACCCTATTTTATTTTTATTTTGAAACAGCGTCTCCCTAGACTAATGAGACTCTCATTACTTGCTGAGGCTGTCCTCAAACCAATGATCCTCGCGTCTCAGCCTCCCAAGTACTGGGATTACAGGCATGTACCACCACACTCGGCTTAAAAGTAACATATATTTTAACATTGTGAACTGAAGTTCTCTGAAGAAACTGCATCTACATCCAAGAGCCTGCAGCCAGACACAGGGGCAGGTGCCTGTAATCCCAGTACTTGGGAGGCTGAGACAAGAGAATTGCAGGTTCGAGGCCAGCCTCGGCAACCTAGTGAAATCCTCAGCAATTTAATGAGACTCTGTTTCACAATAAAAAAGGGCTGGGGGTATAGCTTGGAAATAGAATGTCCCTGGGTTAAATCTAGGAAGGAAAGGAGGAAGGAAGGAAGGAAGGAAGGAAGGAAGGAAGGAAGGAAGGAAGGAAGGAAAGGAGGGAGGGGAGGGGAGGGGAGGGACGGGACAGGCTGGCTGCAGACCGCTTAATAGTGACTGACTAGAACATTGTGATTTGCAGAGAAGGAATCTTGACCGTCAAGAACCAAACTTTTCTTCCATTACCTTACAACCTTTAAGAGCCATTTACCTTTTGTATCCGACCGAACCTCCACCAATGCTAACTTAAGAAAGCTATAAAGTCTGAAACCTACAGAAGACATTTCCTGCTCTGCTGCAGCCTGCCTGCCCAGTAAGTGTACCGGTTTATGACTTAATTTTGTTCTGCAACTGTGAAAGTTCATGCAACCTCTTCAGGGTCTTGAACCCATGTTCCTGAACCAGGGTGACTCATATTTGGCTCAGAATAAACTATTTCTTATTCCTTTAAAGCAGAGTCCTTATTTCATGCCCATGGTATTTAAGGAGAAAATATCCATTCAAAAGATAATAAAGCTAGGCATGGTGGTGCACGCCTGTAATCCCAGTACTTGGGAGGCTCACACAGGAGGGTCACAGGCTGGAGGCTAGACTCAGCAACTTAGCAAGATCCTGTTTCAAAATAAAAAAAAATAAAATAAATGGCTGGGATGTAGCTCAGAAATAGACTGCTTCTGGGGTTAATCCCCGGTGCCAAATACCAAAACAAAACAAAAGATAATCAAAATTCTATCGTGCATTTACGGAAAAGAAAGTAAAGGCTTTGATCTTGAGGAGTTTAAAATAAAGAAGCAATTTCAAGGTCATTCAAAATTGGTACAACAAACACCGGCCACAGCACTTTTAATAGCTAATTAATTTTTTATCTAATTGATTCTGCTGTTGTAATGCAGGCCTTGTAATGTAAAAATAATGAGTTTCTTGCTATTTTTGAGTGGTGGTTTAAAAGTCCCACATCAAGATTTATGTTCTTCCTAAAATGTCTTTTGTGAATTTAGAATCTTAGCTGCAGTAAGTCTCTCGAGATTTATATATTTGACTTATCATCTATTTGGATGAAAAACAGGATACCTTAAACCTCAATGATATGTGATTACTAAAGTGATTTGTTCAAAGTGATAGCTCCTGACAACAATGTTTCTGACGTACATCATTTTAAAACCCTCCTGTAAGCTCAGTCTTGACCTCACATTCTTGCAAATACAGTATCGCTTATTCTGGTCTATGGCACAGATGATAAATAGAAGATTATTACATTTAGAACCATACATATTCATTAGAACTTGTTCTCTGCTCAGTCAGGGGCTCTTATTTTAGTTCATTTTGTTTTTCTTCAGTTCTTTCTGGCATTCACACGAGAGAAAAAGCAACATGATCCTAGTTCTGCAAGCTTTCTGCGTTATATCTGCTCAGGCCACTAAAACTGCATTAACTTTGAAGGAAAAAAAAAAAAAAGAAAGAAACAATGAAATGATAGAGGAGGAGCTCGCTGATGTCAAACCTCTTGCTTGCCGACTCCAGATGAAAATTAGAATAAAAACTATTGGCTTAATAATCTTGCTCAAGAGCTGCCAGTTTTCTGAAAATATTAACAAAAAGACACGGGATCATGGAGTCAGTTCTTTTTCCAACTGAAATGACTTAAAGATAAGAAACCTTGGAGAATAAACTCCTTTGAATTCAGTTCAGAGTCTGATATATGTTTTAAGTATTTAAATAGAGCAATAAAAAGGAGTCCTTAATTTATTACCCATTTTCCTTTAACATTCTTTCAGCACTATCATTATTGATGAAAGATCTCTGATATAGACTAATTAGTTGTTAGAGAGGATAAAGAAGAGACCCTAATTCTACCTTGATTTAGGCAAAGTGTAGTAAAACATTCAGTAAACTAGTTCAATAAAAGAAATGGAGTACTCAAATTAACCTAATAAGAGAGTTAATATTGCGTCCTACAGAAACACAGTAGATTTCTAATTTTTTTTGTATGTAGGATTAGGAATTGAACCTAGGGGCATTCTATCCAGGACTTGGGAGGCTGAGCAGGTTCAAGGACACCCTCAGCAACTTAGTCAGACCCTGTTTCGAAATAAAAAATATTTAAAAAAAAAAAAAAAAAAAGAGCTAGGAGTGTAGCTCAAAGGTTGAATGTCCCTGGGTTCAATCCCTAGTACCATAAACCAAAAAATAAAGTACAATCTAGGAACCAGCATGTTAACACGGGTTGCAAAGGCCTCAGATGCGGCTTGGCTGGGGTCTCGGAGATAAGTCGTACTGACTTAAGGGACTGTTGATTCTAGGATCTGGGAAAGGAGTGAGCTTCTAAGGGCCTGGAAAAAAAAATGTGAAAAGCAAGGCGGGAACTCATCCAAGTCTATCCAGAACTTCCCAAGTTTTAGCACGGAGAGTCCCAGGAAATCCCTCAGCCCTGGGTAGACAGTGGGGGCTGGCCTCCCCAGCAGAAAGGGAAGCGCCTCTGTATCAGGGGCTCACTGAAGACCCAAGTCCCTCAACTCCATGAACTCCTGCAGACTCTATACTGCACTAACCTTCCTCCTCCCACACGCACGCACTTAAATCTAATTTCTAATCCTTTTTTTAAAAAAAATAGGGTCTCCTTAGTTTGCTAAGAGTCTCGCTAAACAGCCAAGGCTGTCCTCGAACCTGTGATCCTACTGTGAGCCTCCCAAGGACTGATTACAAGCGTGCACCATCACGCCCGGCTCCTACTCCTTTCTTGATTAAAATCTGCTTTACCTCTTATCAGGGCCGGGGTCACAGGTCAGCGAGGTTGCAGGCAGTGAGATTCCCCAGGAAGAAGTAAGCACAGGCCAGAGCCGCCACCTGGAGGAGAACACACAGCACGTGGGCCCGTCCCTTGGCCCTTAGATAGGGTTCCGGGCAAAACGGTGCGCGTGCAGGTCGGCGTGGGCACACACGTGCGTGTTACACTTTGCTTAGTCATTGCCTAAAAAAAGAAACTGCACGAAGTGCGCATGCGTGAGATGGGCACGCACCTGCGGTCACACCTGAAGTGCACGCACCTGCGAGGAGGACGCGCCTGCGCCTGCGCGGGATCCTGCCTTCTCCGCCAACCTGTACTCTACTCGGGGCCCCTCGCCCACTGAGGGAAGAGCTGATGTTTGCAAGTTCATGCGGTAGCGGGGCGTGGGGGCGCACGCTTGTCATCCCAGTACTTGGGAGGCTGAGACTGGAAGATCCGGGTTCGCGGCCAGCCTCAGCTGCTTAGTGAGGCTCTCTGCAACTTAGTCAGACCCTGTTTCAAAATAAAGAATAAAAAATAGGACTGGGGGTGTAAATCGGAGGTAGAATGCCCTGTGTTCCATCCCCAGTGCCAAAAAAAAAAAAAAAAATTCATACAGAGCAGAGGGTGGTGGCGCACACCTGTTATCCCAGTACTTGGGAGGCTCAGACAGGAGGATTGCAGGTTCAAGGCCAGGCTCTGAAACCCTCCGCAACTTGGGGGGGGGGGGAGAGAATAGCCCTATTTAAAGAGACAAAACAAATATAGTTCATGAGCCCTATTTAAGGAGAAAAAAAACAACAACTCAGGAGGTGCTGGATTGAAGGTCCTGCTCCCCTCCACTTCTTCCAGAGGTTACAGACCCGCCCCAAATTCTCTGAAACTCAGACCTAGAGATGGAGGAATTCCAGAGGAAAAAGAGAAACAAAGGAAAAGAAAAAAATATATATTAGATCTGAGGTGCTATGCATTCAAACATCATAATGAAATGTGTATGGCTGGCTGAGCTTCAGTAATTCCCTTTGGATCCTGGCTTCCACTGCTTAAAAATTTGTGTCAGCCAGGCGTGGTGGCGCACGCGCACGCCTGTAATCCCAGCACTTGGGAGGCTGAGACAGGACAGTTTTGAGGACAGCCTCCACAATATAGTGAGACTCTCGGAAACCTAGCGAGACCGTTTCAAACGAAAAACTTAAAAGGGGGCTGGGGGTGTAGCTCTGAGGCGAAATGCCCCTGGGTTCAAACCCTAGTAAAACAGGTGAGAAAAGAGCGCGTGATCATGGGCAAGCTAATTCACTCTCTCTGCCTCTCTTTCCTCATCCCTAAAGTGGAAATAAATCCTAATTGTGTCTCCTTCCTAGGATTAAATTAGTCAAGACATTGGTAAGCTTGGGATCATATGCCTGCCGCTGGGTAATTACTCCATAAAAGGCAGTTGTTGCATTAAGCCCTAATATTTAAAACCAAACCATCCAGTTACTTGTCTACGTAACACTAGACTTTCTACATCCAAGCAAATTCAGTTGGAATGTTCAAAGTTGTTTTTTGTTTTTGTTTTTGTGTTTTTTGTGGTACTGGGGATTGAATTCAGGGGCATTCTATCTCCGAGCTACACCCCCAGCCCTATTTTTTTATTCTTTATTTTGAAACAGGGTCTCTAAGTTGCAGAGTGCCTCACTAGGTAGCTGAGGCTGGCCTCGAACCCGGATCCTCTGGTCTCAGACTCCCAAATGCTGGGATTACAAGCGTGTACCACCAGGCCTGGCTCAAAGTTGTTTTAAGCAAGAAGCGTCTTCTCCTAATCCCCTCAAATATGATGTAGACAAATTCCTCCCGCGCTTCGGCCTTCTCCTGGTGCTGGCAGAAGGATGAATCAGCCTTCGCGGTGTTCACAGCCGCCCCAGTCTGCCAGGGCACCCGGAAAACTCCCAAGCGCAGGAAGGAGGTTTGGCAACCTTTCAAAGTTGCCTGCACTCTGCCCTCCGCATTGGTGGTCCTTAACGTCCTTAACCACGCACTGGCCTCCTCCCCTTTCCCGCTCGCTGTGACAAGGAGAATATCTAGATCAGTAAGTTCACGCCCCTGCTTCCAAAGGACTCCAGTGCTTGGAAATTCAAAAATGGCTCAGGAGGAAGAAGCCAAGGCGGGAGACTCCGGTGGAAGTGCGAATTCGCCGGATGCACAGTTGAGAGGCGCGGGGTGGAGGGAGAGCAGAGGGCCAGGAGGGTGGGGACAAGGGGTCTCCCTCCAGTGTCGCCCCTCAGTCATGGGGACAGGTCACTGAAGTCAAGGGTCCGTCCTGCTGTCTTTCCTTTGCAAAATAAAGGCACTGGGCCAGGTACACAGCGGCCACCCCTTCTGGTTCTCCAAATCCTCACAATACTTTTAGGATAAGATGTCAGGCAGCTGGCTTCAGCGGTCTGCATCTCTTTTGTGAGTGATTCCCCTGGTCACCGTGTTTCCTGCATCTCTCCCAGCATCCATCCGCAGTGAAACCATCTAATCATGCATTCCAGCAGGGCATGGGGGCGCATGCTTGTCATCCCAGTACTTGGGAGGCTGAGACAGGAGGATCACAGGTTCACAGGCAGCCTCAGCAACTTAGCTAGACCCTGTTTCCAAATAAAAAAAAATAAAATAAAATAGAGCTGGGGATGTAGCTCAGAGGCAGAATGCCCCTAGGCTCAATCCCCAGTACCACAAAAAATAAAAACATAAACAGTCCACTCGTTTTACTAAAGGCACAATTTACAAGGTCTAGGCAGAAGGAGGATAAATGCACTTCTGAGGCCAGCAATATCAAAGAATTATGACTCGTATAAGCTTGAAGGGGTGAAGGATGAGAGCCATTCACTGTAAATTATGTGATTTGGTTCTTTTTTATGGCTGAATAATACTCCATTGTATGTGTGTGTGTAGCATTTTCTTTATCCATTCATCTGTTTACAGGCACCTAGAATGATTCCATAACTTGCCTTTTGTGACTACTGCTGCAGAAAAGATGGGTATGCAGGTATCTCTATAGTGTGCTGACCATAATTCCTTCAGGTATATGCTGAGGAAGGGTAAAGCCGGGTGATAAGGTGGTTCCATTCCTAGTCTTTGTGGTTGTGTTAATCTACATTTCCACCGACAGTGTTTACGCGTTCCTTTTTCCTTGTAAGCTCACTAGTGTGAGTGATCGTCTTAAACCAAGTTTTCATATATCAAATTATACAATCGGTCACTCCCATCATATGAGTCAATTCCAAAAATCTCTAGAAAGAGCCCAATAAACCTAAGTGAGTGACTTTCTCAAGGGAACAATTCAAGTAAGTAGCAAAACCAGAATTTGAACGCTAGCTGTCTGGATTCTAAGGCCAACTACAATAAGAACAATGGCAAACACTCCAACTGGCCTGGTAAGAAGATTATATTTTCTTTTAGATCTGGGGTTCTGCCTGTTAAATTTAACTCCATGCAGCCCCCTGCTAAATCGGAATTCCAGGCCTCAAACATGATCCTTTTTTTTTTTTTTTTTTTTGTACACATGCATTATCCTAAACAGCCAGATCTTGATTTTATGTTGATTTGGAGTACCAATAGTGATAAATCAGGGTGTCTACAAAGAATCCAGGTGTGTTTGACAGGAACCAAATACCTACAATTGTTTCATCAGGCACGTGGAGGTCAGTGCTATGTCAGTAGCTGTGTGGGCAACCCAGGGAGTTAACATTCTCAGTGGTCGGATAAATTCATTTCTAGCATTCCAACTGACCACGCTACGCTACGTGTAGCGTTTCCTTTTTGAGTTGCCCAAAGAGCTGTTGTCCCAAAACAGTTGTTATTATTGAACGCTTAACATATGCCCAGGGCAAAAGCTCTTTGCCATACCACATTTCCAGTGTGACTGGGTATTGGGAGGGGATTTCACATGATTAGTTATTATTCGAAACGGACAGTGTGCTTTGGATAAGAAAGCCTTCTGATTTGTGGAGTTGGTAATCACAGTTTCAACCCTGCGATGCTTCCTGATTCTGGGAGATCTTAGAGCATCAGCCTTCCTCCTGCCTGGGTCCCCTTCCCCTTAACCCACCTCTCTCCAGAGCTCCTGGCGCCTATCACTTCCTCCACTGTCACCACGGTGCCCAGGGAGGGCTGTTAACACAGCTACTGACGCTGGCAGATGTATGAGGCTCTGAGCTTGCGTCAAAGTCCTACTACTAATAGCAATAATAAGGACAACAGCAAATACTCATTTAGTGGTTGCCACTTTATGAGTGCAACCTCATTTAATCTTGAAAGCAACTTGAGCCAATAGGAATTCTTGCCGAGCTGGAGAGCATCTTTCTGGATAAGAAGAATAAGATTTAAGGGGATTTGGTGAAAGAGTTGCAAACATACTGTTCCTTTCTAGGGAGGCCTGGATTTGCCGGGGGCCCTGATATCAGCAGGGTCCACGCCCTTGGTCTCTCCAGTACATGAAGGGTCTCCAGGTTGGTACAACAGAGAAACTGAAACTGCGGGAGAAACAGAGAGTGAGTATCTGAAGCAATCTCTGTAAGAAGCACAAGTCCTAGGATAGGTTTCACTTTGGGTGGTTGGAAAGGGAATTATTTTCTCTTGGGACAGAGGTGAACACGTATGGGGCCTCCCGTGACTATGGTTGGCTGACACCAATATTATTATTTTTCTCTATAAATGGGGAAAAAATTATCCAAGGAAAAGTAAATCCCTTTCTCCAAAATATGAGAATCCCAGATCTCTGACCCTCCCTAGGGAGACTTTGGTCTAGTTAAGCACAGAAAGCCTTGGTGCCTTGCATTAGCCAAAGAAAGTCTAAACCACAAAATTGGATTTCATCCTCAACATGTTAAATGAAACTCTCTGAATTAAGCCCATTTTTTAAGGAAATGGAATGCTAAGTTTTTCACTGTCTGAAGAGCGATCCCATTCTGCCCACTTTGCATATTAGCATATCAGAGGTTCGCATGCACACTGATGATGTAAGGTGTGCTGCACCTATTCCGTTCTTCTTCCAGTCGATGTCTTTTTAAACAGAGAAGGACATCAAAAGCAAAGTGAATTCCCCTGTACAGCAATTTAGTCTGAAGGCGCCTTCTATTAGCAGACTTTCCCTCCACCCAAAATGAATACACTTCATTTCTCCCCTCGGCTTATCTCATTTTTAAATCTCCTTTGATAAAGTGAGATTCATCTGGCTCTAAATAATGCAGGACATGTCCAGAATATCCACAGAGCTTTATTTTACCTCCTCCAACTCTGCCATTCAGATGCTAAGATCACCTGGTGCAGGGGAGCAAGATCAAAAGGTAGGGGACTTGCTTAATCGGTAAGGTAAGAGCATTTGTGACACCATTCTTCTCCTAAATAACAAGTTGGCAGATAGACATCTTTATGCAAAATAATCCTGAACAATTGTTATGGTCAGACAGAAAGTTTCCCCTGAAGACCTCAGGGTCGATGTAGTTAAGTCATGAGGGTTCTAGTCTCATCAGGGGTAAATCCACTGTAGTGGATTTACTGAGTAGTCACCTAGGCAGTTGGGATGTGGCTGGACAAGGTGGGTCCCTGGGGGTGTGGCCTTAGGGACTGTGCTTCTGTCTTTGAATCTCCTTGCTGGCTGACTCTCCTGCTTCCATGATGTGAGGGCAGAGCTTTGATCTCTCTCTCACTCCATCTCTCACGCCTGCCCCCCCCCCCTTTCCTGTCACCATGCTCTGCTCTGAGCTCCACAGACCCGGCCTCACATGGACTGAACCCAGAATCTCCAAGAAACTGAGCAAATAAATCTTCCTTCCTCTAGGTTGTGTGGTCAGACATTTTGGATTATAGCAGTGAGAAAGTTGATGAAGACAACAACTTTGGGAGGCTGCTTGGGATATTGATTTGGGAATATCAGTTTAAAAATAGTGCTTTGACCCTGCCAGGGTCAGGAGGAAGAGATGTAGTGATCAGTTAGTGGAGTCTTTAGGGGATGCTAAAGGGAGGGGCAGGAAGATGCAGTTTGGGGAATGGAATAACACACTGGCTAAGACTTTGATCTAATCAACCTTGGCTTTCTTCTGCCATGCTAAGTTTGTGTTTTCCAGTAGCTATTCTCATTAATTTCTTCCTAAGCTCTCTGGTATATATTAATTTCCTCCTAAACTCTGTTATATCTATGTCTAGGATTTAGAGTAATGGATATAGTTTGCATGTTTTAAAAGAGTGCTAGTCTAACTCCTGTATATCTACCCAAAAGGAATTAATCCCTTTATCACTCACTGTCTCCACTATCATTTCAGTGTGAGGCATTATAATTTTCACTTGTTCTACAGCAACAACCCACCTACCTGGCCTCCAGAAACCCACTCTTGGCCCTACCATCTCTCTCCTCACTATTGACAAAGCATTATCCCTCCTCCTCCTTCTCCTCTTTCTTTTCCTCCTCCTCCTCTTCTTTCTTCTCCTTCTACTTCCTCCTCCTCTTCCTCCTCTTCTTCTTCTTCTTCTTCTTCTTCTTCTTCTTCTTCTCCTCCTCCTCCTCCTCCTCCCCTTCTTCCTCTTTTCCTCCTCCTTCTCTTCTTTCTCCTTCTTCTTCCTCCTCCTCTTCCTCTTCCTCTTCTTCTTCCTTCTCCTTCCTCCTCTTCCTCTTCCTCCTTTCTTCTCCTTCACCTCTGCCTCTTCTTCCTCCTCCTCCTCCTCCTCTTCCTCCTCCTCCTCCTCCTCCTCCTCCTCTTTCTCCCTTACTGTTATCTTTATCATCTTTTTTTCATTCTTTTTGTGGTACTAGGGATTGAACCCAAGGAACATTCTACCTCCAAGCTACACCCCTGGCCCTTATTATTTATTTATTTATTTGAAACAGGGTATCACTAGATTGCTGAGAGTCTCTCTCTACATTGCTGAGGCTGCCCTTTAACATGCAATTCCCCCGTCTCAGCCTCCCAAGTACTGGGATTACAGGCATGCTCCACCATGCCCAGCTCTAAAGGAACCATTTCAAAATACAAATGAATCGTGTCCCATCCTGCTTAACATAGCTCAGTGGCTTCCCATGGATCCCAAGATGAAGTCCCAGCTCCTTGACAAGGTCTTCACCTTGCATATGCACCTGCCAAGTCTCCTTTCCAATCCTCTCTTCTGCCATATTCTGTTCCTCTATCTTCCTGAGCTCCCAAGACGTGCCCCCTCTCACCCGGCACAGATCTCTGCGCATGTGTATGGCTCCTTCAGCCTAGAATTCTCTCCTCCCTCATCACCCCTCACCAACCTTCCCAGGCCACTCTACCCCTCCTCTTTCCTCTGGGAAGAATCTCCTAAGGACACCCTGGAACCGGCCATCCACACCGGGATATTGTTGGAGCTGGAGGGCCGTCCAAAATTAACTTAGGAGCACTGACAGAGACTCCCATTATGAATGCTCACAATAGCATGAACCGGTCTCCATCTTGCAACTCTCCATCTTGAGAGAGGAGAAAGTAGAAGCTGGAGGAGGGTCAGAGGCTGCTGCCTTCACTCCGGAGACTCAAATCGCCTCCCCATCCTGATACCGTTAGTGAGAAAATACAACTCAGACCATGCCCGTGTTCTGTTCTTTAAAGGCAAACGCATGGTTTTATCTCCAGGTCTCCCATGGCAGAAAGCCAGCAACAAAAAGACTTGTCTTCTCCTCCCCTCCCCTCCCCTTCCCTCCCCTTCCCTCCCCTTCCTTCCCCTTCTCTCTCCTCCTCCCTTTCTCTCTTCCTCCCTCCCTCCCTTCTTTCCTTCCTTTTTTTCTTCCTTCCTCCCTCCCTTCCTTCCTTCTTTCCTTCCTTCCTTCCTTCCTTCCTTCTTCCTTCCTTCCTTCCTTCCTCCCTCTTGTGGTGCTAGGGATTGGACCCAGGGCCATTCTGCCTCTGAGCTATAACCCAACCCTATTTTACTTCTTATTTTGAAACAAGGTCTCCCCTAAGTTAGTGTTGGCCTCAGCCCTGTGATCCTCTTGCCTCAGCCTCCCAAGTACAAGGATTATAGACTTTAGGTTTTATTTTCAAATCAGAAATATTGTACTTGCTTCTTTGTTTGTACAAATAATACATGCTCGAGGGCAGTCTCAGCAACTTAGCAAGATTCTCAGCAATCTTGCTGCTGAAATAAGAAATAAAAAGGGCTGAGGGTATAGCTCAGAGGTAGAAAGCCCTTTTGTTCAATCTTTAATACTACACACAATAATAATAATAATAATAATAATAATAATAATAATAATAATAACAATACTACTACTACTAATAATAACAACAATAATAATAATAACTCATTATTTTAAAATTCAAACAGAACAGAGATGAAGAAAGTAGATAGTGCCAGGCATGGTGGTTCACATCTGTAACCCCAGTACTTGGGAGGCTGAGACAGGAGGATCACAGATTTGAGTACAGCCTCAGCAAAGTAGTGAGACTCGCATTAACCTCACAAGACCCTGTTTCCAAATAAGAAATAAAATTGGGTTGGGGATATAGCTTGAAAGTAGAATGCCTCTGGGTTCAATCCCCAGTACCACAAAAGGAAGGAAGGAAGGAAGGAAGGAAGGAAGGAAGGAAGGAAGGAAGGAAGGAAGGAAGGAAGGAAGGAAAAAGTCTCTTCAATGGAGCTATTATTGATAACTAGCAGTATATCCTTTCAAGCTTGTCTCTAACAAACTTTGGTTATGTTGAAAATGATACTACATTTTAAGCACTGTTTTATAAGTTTATTTTTACCTAAGTATACCATAAATGTTTTTTGCAGGGGCGCAGTAGTACTGGGGATTGAACCCAGGGGCTCTCGACTTCCAAGGTAATCCCCAACCCTTTTTTATTTTTTGGTTTGAAACAGGGTCTCACTAGGTTGTTGAGAGTCTCACTAAGTTGCTGAAGCTGGTCTTGAACCTGGGATCCTCCTGTCTCAACCTCCCAAGTGCTGGGCTGACCGGCTTGGACCACCATAATCACTCATCAATATCTTCTGAGAAGGCTAAAATCCTCCCCTACCATCTGAAAGCTGGCTTGGCAGTCCCAGCCAGGGAGTTTGATGTTTTCCTATTGACCATGTCACAGAACGGCCACGTTAGACAAGGCCACTTGGCCGCCACGATGGATCGAGACAAAACACGATGACTCTGGAATCAAATCTGAACGTTGTCCCAGATAATATAAGAAACAGCCAGGTGTCACCTTTTCACACTAACACAGTGATGCTGCTGCTTTATCAATCACACCTTTATCTAGTCTGTCCTGGATAAGATTAATTTCTGGGCCATTTGTGGAACTGCACTAGTGCTCAACAGAACCTCTGGTAGAGCAGACCCAGGAGCTGCTTCCTCAAACCCTCCCCTGGCCGCCCAGGCCAGGCCGGGGCCACACCAGGCTCCCTAACCCGTTCTTCCTGTGACCTGGCGGCTCCCTCTGACCCCTCCTGCCTCCCCGCAGTGAGAAAGTCACTCGGCTTCTTCACACACCAGCATGTTGCTGCTGGGCTTGGCTGGATGGATCTTAATTTGAACACGCATAAACCTATTTGTCAATTTTTAAATTTGTTTTAATGTATTTCATTGGATGGATGTACTATACTTGATTTAGCTAAACATATATATGTGTGTGTGTTTCTAAAATGTATATATATATATTTTTCTTATTTATGTTACTTATATATGTTTCTAATATATATATGTTACTTATATATGTTGCTTATATATGTTTCATTTATGTTTCTAATATACATGTATGTTTCATATATATGTTTCTAATATATATATTGCTTACATGTTTCATATATATGTTTCTAATATATACACACACGTATGTTTATATATATATAGCTTACATATGTTTCATCTATGTTTCTAATATATATGTTGCTTACATATGTTTCTACTATGTTTCTTTTATACATTGCTTACATGTTTCATATATGTTTCTAATACATGTGTATGTTTCATATATATTGCTTACATATGTTTCATATATGTTTCTAATATAAATGTGTTTCTTATATATATTTTGCTTACATATGTTTCATATATATGTTTCTTATATACGTTTCATATATATGTTTGTTTCTAATATGTATATGTTAGAAACATTTGTATATAAATGTTTGATCTATGTTTCTAATATATATGTGTTTCTAATATATATTTTATATATGGATATATATCCTATATATATATATCTTATGTAGATGTTGATTACATGTTTTATATGTTTCTACTATATATGTTTTTATGTATACATTGCTTATATGTTTCATACATGTTTGTTTCTAATATATATATGTTAGAAACATAAATAAATGTTTGATATTTGTGTTTCTAATATATGTGTTTCATATATATACATATATATATATATAAATGTTGCTTATATATGTTTCATATATATGTTTCTAATGACAGAGCCAGGAATACTCTTCAATATGTTCTTCTATACAATTTGTCACTTCTTATCCTGAAATAAATTCCTAAAACTATAATTTCTGAGTCAAAGTTTATGCTCACTTTGATTTCATTTTAAACTAATGTTTTTATTATGTTAAAGTAATATATGATCTTGGCACAAAGTAATGTCAAAAGTTCAGATAAGCATAAAGTTAGAGATGAAAGCTATCTTTCACTCATCCTCCAGTATCATTCCTTACAGTTGTGTCCTTCCATAAGTTTTGCCTAAATAAAAAAAAAATAGGTATAAAGCCAGGCATGGAAGTGTATGCTTATAATCCCAGTACCTGAGAGGCTGAGACAGGAGGATCACAGGTTAAGGACAGCCTCAGCAACTTAGTAAGACTCTGTTGATTGTTTGGTACTAGGGATTAAACCCAAGGGCATTTTGCCTCTGAGCTATACCCCTAGCCCTATTTTATTTTATTTGAAACAGGGTCTCACTAAGTTGGGGAAGGCTGTGCTAAGTTGCTGAGGCTGGCGGGAAACCTGCGAACCTCCTGTCTCAGCCTCCCAAGTACTAGGATTGTAGGCGTGTACCACCATGCCCAACTAGAGAACCTACTTCAAAATAAAAAATAAAATAAAATAGGGCTGAAGGTGTAGCTCAGAGGTAAAATGCCTCTGGGTTCAAACCCCAGTACCACACATACACACACACATACACACACACACACACACACACACACACACACACACATAGGTACAAATATAATTCTGTTTGTATATGTACATATGCTCATTCATAAGTATATGAATGCACATCTGTTTTTTGCAAAAAGGTCATGTGAGGCTTATATTCAGTTTTGATTCTTGCTGCAAAATTATCCTATCAAAAGTGCACAGAATGTCTATTTCTCGGCAGGCAAATTTAAGATATAGAATACTTAAAAGAGAAATTGAAAGACAAATTCTTTCAGCTTTTGTTTCCTTAGGCAGTTTAACAATGTGTATTTTGCAAGCCTGTTGAGAGAAGACATCCAAGATTTGTACATCTTGCCTGCATAAATAAATGATAGAACTGATATTGTTATCTTAGTATCATTTCCTTTATCTGCTATATTACATTTATCTCTATCTAGTGGGTCGTTTAATGTTAAGAAACTAAATCTCATTTCTAACCCTAAGACCTGGGGTTACTACTATCTTTAATAATATGGGGGCTAGGAAATTTAAACAATATGAGAAAGCGATCTACAGTCTCTAGGAAAGAAAGAAAAACAATTCCTCCCTACTATCCTCCCAACCAGTCCCCTAACTATGATTTGCAATTGCTCGCACCCTTGGAGAATCTGAGGATATTCTTATCTCCAGCGCTTTGGCACACCGGCACTTGATAAATGCCTCCAGATTCGATCTTAAAGACCAGTCACGCTATTTGGATGGAAATAAAGCGGCCGCCGAGTGGCTGCCCCTACGGACGAACAGGGAGACTTCAGGGGCCCGTTTCCCTATTACAGAAAGATATTTATTGCTGGCAGCACAGCTGAGGGGCAGCACTGGGAAACGCCATAGAAAGCCGTCTGTGGCTGAGGTCCCGGGGCCGAGCCCAGAATGCGGCATTTGGCAGGTTCAGGCCCAGCATGGCAGGAAGCCGACTTTCGCAAACCACAGCTGCAGAGAGACCGAGTGTGTTAAAGCCTCAGCACTCTGCCAGGCACAGTGCTGCCTTTGTAACCCAAGCCAGGGGAGCAGGGGAGGGAAAGAAAGGAGGGGGAAGGGGACAGAAGAGAGGGAGACACGGGAGAATTCACTTCTTGAGAATAAGAAATGTGCTCAAGGTAATACTGACCAAGCGATCTTTTCCTTAAAGGAAACTCAAGGACTTTCTGAATTCAGGCCTTTTCTCTGAATCTACAGATGCATGGATTACCATCAGTATTATCATTATTGACATATCTATATATATATAGATATATATAGGGGGGCAGTACATATATATTGACATATATATATGTGTGTGTGTGTGTGTGTGTGTGTGTGTGTGTGTGTATATATATGGGGGCAGTACATCCAGGGGCATTCTACCTCTGAGCTACACCCCCAGTCCTATTTTTTATTTCTTTATTTTGAAACAGGATCTCACTAAGTTCCGGAGGGCCTTACTAAGTAGCTGAGGCTGGCCGTGAACCTGTGATCCTCCTGTCTCAGCCTCCCAACTACTGGGAGTACAAGCATGCGCCACCATGCCCAGCTTTATTATTGATAGTATTATCGTTGGTATTATTAGCATTACTGATATTATCATCACTGGAATTTTTATATTAATCTTGTTGGTATCAGTGCCATTATCTCCGTAATCAAAGTTCTTGGTATCCATTATTTTAATTTTTGATATTAATCTTGTTGGTATCAGTGCCGATATCTCCTTAATGAAAGCTCTTTTTTTTGTTTGTTTGTTTTTGGGGTTTTTTTGCGGTACTGGGGATTGAACCCAGGGGCATTCTACCTCCGAGCTATACCCCCAGCCCTATTTTTATTCTTTATTTTGAAACAGGGTCTCACTAAGTTGCGGAGTGCCTCACTAGGTAGCTGAGGCTGGCCACGAACCCGGATCCTCCGGTCTCAGCCTCCCAAATGCTGGGATTACAAGCGTGAGCCACCACACCGGGCTTAATGAAAGCTCTTGATGTCCATTATTTTAATTTTCCATATTAATCTTGTTAGTATCAGTACCACTGTTTCCTTAATCAAAACTCTTGATAACTATTATTTTAACCTCAATAATAGATAAATGAACATCTTAAACAATAACTTTGCATGGTACAGAAATACTAAATAACTGCCCTAATATTTTCCTGGATGTTGATGGCCAGTCGGATATTGGAAAATCAATTCCCAAGATCTCAACCTGTGGGTTTCTCCCTGAGGCCAGTCTTCTTTTCTCTCTTCCCATTTATTGGGTAAACTGATCATACTGCAAGAAATATAAGATCTTTTCTTCCAACCCCAAAGAAAGATGTCTCCATTCGGTAACAACTTTTCCATTTTGATGACATCCTGTTTATCTCCATTTGGTATTAACTTCTGTCTCTCAGAATCTTGAAACTCTCAGCTCATAGCTGGAACCCGATGAGGTTAGAAAGTTAACAGGGCCCTGGTTTAAACTAGCCAATCGCAGAGTTGTGAGCCTAAGCCCCTGCAGAATTCCTGCTGGGTGTGCTTGCTTACCAGATCTGTTGTTGTTGTTGTCTGTGGTGTACCCTTTTGCAAAAGTCAAACTTTGCCTTGCTGGGTAACTTTCAAGTGCTTATTTCTGTCTCTGTCCTGACACTATCCAAAATGGAAACAATAATACCTTCCCCATAGGATCAGTATGAGAATTAAACAACAAATTGCTCATGAAGCACTTAGCATGGTAGACCCAGTCTTGGGGGAGGTAATAGTAGTTGAGTACTAGTGAGTCAGTATTTGATTAATAAACAGGATTCTCCAGGTACCTAGCAGATCTTTTTTGTTGTTTGTTTTTATGGTACTGGGGATTGAAGCCAGGGGCATTCTTTATTTGGAAACAAACAGGGTCTCACTAAGTTGCTGAGGCTGGCCTCAAACCTGTGATCCTCCTGTCTCAGCCTCCCAAGTGCTGGGATTACAGGCATGGGCCACCATGCATGGCTACATAGTAGATCTTGCAAAAGTGCAAAAGGATTTTCATGATCTCCACTAGTTGTTTTTTTTTCTTTCTTTCTTTTTTTTTTTTTCAGTACTGGGGATGGAACCCAGGGGCATTCTACATCCAAGCTACATCTCCAGCCCTAATGTTTATTCTTTATGTTGAAACAAGGTCTCACAAAGTTGCAGAGAGCCTCACAAAGTAGCTGAGGCTGGTCATGAACCCGAATCCTCCTGTCTCAGCCTCCCAAGTACTGGGATTACAAGCATGCGCCACCACACCACTTCCACTAGTTTTTGTTTATTTATTTGTTTATTTATTTTTATGCAAACAGTGATTGAGATTGGAGCTAGGGAGGAGATTTAGCATGCCACAGGGTAAACTTTGATATTTATTTAGCTGCAGCTCCCAAAGTTCAAAAGACAGGATGGGAGATGCCCAGAATTCTGGACTTCACAAGGGCTTCACTAGGACTTCACCCAAGAGCTCAATGTCACGGAGGAAAAGCAGTCGATTGCAGAGTGATTCTTTCTCTTTGGGGAAAATTTTTATCTCTTCCAGATTCTGATCAAAGCTATGTAGAAAAATAGGGGGGAACATGTGAAATGTTGCATCTAGTTTTAAGAATCAAGCCCCTTCATAATGCCCAGCGTGCTTCAGCAGATGAAAAAAATAGATAAAAGATGTATTAGGCAGAAATAGCTTTGCCTTCCTGTGTTTAAGGCTTGCAGTGGAGATTTGATGCTAGATTATTCTCCCTGCTGACTTGAAGATTCGGAGCGTCTCCTCTAACCTATTTAACTGGTTAAATATTAGGTCAGAAGTTAAAAAAAAAAAAAAAAGAAATAGGACAAAAGTTGGGGGAAGGAGATGTAGCAAATGGGTAACCAACAGTCTAGAATCTTTTAGCTGGGAGTGCTGGTGCACACCTGTCATCCCAGTACTTGGGAGGCTGAGACAGGAGGCTCACAGGTTGGAGGCCAGCCTCAGCAAAACTTGGCGAGACCCTGTTTCAAAATAAAAAATAAAATAGGGCTAGGGTGTGTAACTTGGAGGTAGAATGCCCCTCAGTTCAATCCCCAGGACATAAATAAATGAATTAATTAATTAATTTAAATGAATAAATGTATTTATTCATAAATAAATAACAAAATAAATTTATAATAAAATAAACTAAATTAATAAAATAAGTTTATAAATAAGATAAAATAAATTTATAATAAAAGAAATACAACAAATGTATAAGATAAATTTATAATAAAACAAGCCGGGCTTGGTGGTGTACGCTTGTAATCCCAGCATTCGGGAGGCTGAGACCGGAGGATCCGGGTTCGCGGCCAGTCTCAGCTACCTAGTGAGGCCCTCCGCAACTTAGTGACACTCGGTTTCAAAATAAAGAATAAAAAAAAATAGGGCTGGGGGTGTAGCTCGGAGGTAGAATGCCCCTGAGTTCAATCCCCAGTACAGAAAAAAAAATTATAATAAAACAAATACATAAATTTATAATAAATCTGTTAATAAATAAATGCCTTTATAAATAAATTAAAATAAAATGAGGCTTGCAGGCCTCTAGCTGTCTTTCTTTGCTGGTTCAGCTCAGGCAGCCATTCCTAGCCTCCTCGATTGTAGCATTTCTTTATCAATTATTCGATAAAGTTTCAAATAAGGAGGGATCCAGGACCTACTTGGTAAGAAGTCTTCACCCCTCTCCCACATGGTCTCCCTCTATATAAGGTGCATCTGACTAGCCCTCTCCAAGGATCTGTTCAAAATTAAAGTAAAAAAAGAAAAGTGTGACTCAGTCTCTTTTGTATTTCTTTAAAATGTGACTGATTCATAAAACCAAACCAAACCACCTTGGTGTTAAAAGAAACCTCACAAGTCACCTAGAATTAGCCACTTCAGATGTACCAGAAAGACAGGAAGATGAATTAAAAGGGCCAAATGACATTTCTTTCTCTCTCTCTTCTTTTCTCTCTCTTTTTTAAAGTAATGGGATTTCATTAGTTCAAGCAAACTATATCCACAGAAGAGCTAGAATTCAACTGACAAAGTGTATCTGAGCACAGAGGCAACTCTGATAAAAGTACTCCAGTGGTTGATGATACTGCATCAGGCCAGCTGTGCAATCCTAGTACCTGGGAAGCTGAGACAGGAGGATCGCAGGTTCAAAGCCAGCCTCAGCATCTAGTGAGACCTTTTTGTTTATTTTTATATTATTATTATTACTATTATTATTATTATTATATTATTGTCCTGAGGATTGAACCCAGAGTCAATCTACCTCTGAGCTACACCCCCAGCCCTATTTTATTTTTATTTTGAAACAAGTTCTCACTAGGTTGATGAGTCTCACTGCTTGCTGAGGCTGGCCTCAAACCTGTGATCCTCCTGTCTGAGCCTCCCAAGTACTGGGATTACAGGCATGCACCACTATGCCCGGCTATGAGACCCTCTTCAAAATAATAAATAAGCCAGGTGTGGTAGCACACACCTGTAATCTTAGTATTTGGGAGGCTGAGATAGGAGGATCGAAGGTTGGAGGCCAGCCTCAGCAATTTAGTAAGGCCTTCCGCAACTGAGACCTTGTTTCACGACTGTCCTTAAAGGGGTTGAAGGTACCTGATGTTGCTGAACCCGCCTCTTAGCCTCTTCTTCATAGTGGATGGTTATTTTTTCCCCTTTCCATAAAAGAACAAAATTTCCTCTGATCCAAATTCTACTCTCAAAGTTTGGAATCGATAGGTTCTATGCAGTGCCCATTTTAATGTGCATGAGTTTCTGTCTATATATTCTCCAATTTTACCAACAGCTTGGCCTCTGCCCCAAGCCCTGCACATTCTCGGTTCTTAAATGCAGCGATCTTCCAGCTGGGATACTTGGATCCCCCAACGCAGACATTCCAAACGGTGTGTGAGCACAAAGAGTTTCATGGAAATATGTTTCCAAAACTTCAGTTTTTGTTTTTGCTTGTGGACTGAACCCAGGGGCATTCTACCTCCGAGCTCTACCCCCAGCCCTATTTTTTACTCTTTATTTTGAAACAGGGTCTCAATAAGTTGCAGAGAGCCTCACAAAGCAGCTAAGGCTGGCCTCGAACCCAGATCCTCCTGTCTCAGCCTCCCAAGCACTGAGATTACAAGTGTGTACCACTACACGCGGCCAACTCCTCAGTTTTGATACATACGTTTGCCTATAGTCAGCATTAATCCAATATTCTTTCCCTATACGCCAACATTTTTTCTTCCTTTTAACCAAAGAAAAGCATAGCTCTCGCTGAGAGAGAGAGAGAGAGAGAGAGAGAGAGAGAGAGAGAGAGAGAAAACGTGTGTGTGTGTGTGTGTGTGTGTGTGTGTGTGTGTGTGTGTGTGTGTGGTGTGTGTGTGTTACTGGGGATTGAACCCAGGGGCCTTCTACCTCTGACCTACATCCCTACCCCTTTGTAAATGGTTTTTTTTTGAAACAAGGTATCTCTAGGCTGCTGAAAGTCTCGCTACCTTGCTGAGGCCGGCCTTAAACCTGCAATCCTCCTGTGTCAGCCTCCCAAGTACTGAAATTATAGGAGTAAGCCACCATGCCTGGCACCTGTCCTGACTTTTGCTATGGTAAGATCATCCCGTTGTTGCCAATTCTTCGTTTTTAACAACTGTGAAGGCAAATTTAATGATCATGTCCAAGAACACATCATGAAAAATTCGTTTGGTGATGAACTATGGTGGCGGATTTTGGCATACATCTGTAAAGCTGATCACAAAATTGAGTAACATTACTCAAAATTTAAAAATAAAACAACAAACTTGTCTTTGTCTCTGACTGGTGCGTGCTGAAATTCTTTTTGCCATGGAAGCTAAGGACTCGGAGGGTCCCGAGGTGAGTTCCTTTCCCAAACCTGGGCACTCCTCAGGATTCTTTTATTTTTTTTTTTTTTCTCCTTTTTTTTTATTTTTTTATTTTTTATTTTTTTTTTAGCATGGATTTTTATACATTTCTTGGGTACAACAGGGTTAATCACACATTTTTGTTGGGTACAAGCTAGTACAGGTAAAGACATCCATGCACATATTTCTCATTAACCCTTCCCCAATTCCCACCCACCCTCCCCCTATCTCCTGGACAGTTTAGTGATTGACTTTGATGTGATCTTGTAAGTACATCATGCTCATTAGGGTGTCCCCCCTCCTCCCATTACCTTCCATTAAGTCACATTTTTTGTTCACTTAAGGATTCTCCTTCACCTGGAGTCCCTCTTATGTCCCATTTTCTCCCTAGCTTCCACATATTAGGGAGACCATTTGATTTTTAACTTTTAGTGACTGACTTATCTCACTTAACATAATGTTTTCCAGTTCCCTCCATTTCCTTGCAAATAACATGATTTTGTTCTTCTTTATGGCTGAGTAAAATTCCATTGTGTACATATCC